>BPLR01004562.1:0-66741 GCA_021605095.1 Caerostris extrusa | reverse complement strand
AATAAAATAAAATATTATATTGTTATTTTTATGGCAGGTATCGTAATAATGATGCTTAAAAATATTTAAAATATATGTATTGTTAACAGAAAATAAACTTTTGCCGTGCACCAACCAGTATTTGTCATTTCTCCAGCAAGTTATTGACTTCAATGTGTATTGTTATTAATATGTATCTTAAAGCTGGAAACATTATTTATAATTTAAAGTTGCGTTATAATATTCAAATGCAATTTGTTAACCTGGTACATATGCGGAATCATGCTGAATGGTACTATACATCATTTTATTTTCTCACTTGATGGGCACAGTGAAAAATTATTTTATGGAATTGCAGATTCAATAAGCAATAAATAATGATGAAATTTTCTGAGTTAAATGCCAAAGATTTATTAATATTTTCACAATTTACCGCAAAATACTAATTTTAAAATAATTTAATTGGCCATAATAGTGGTTGAAATTTAATTTTGGGCAATTTTTTACTAAAAACCCTATCCCATTAATGATTTTGTCTATATATTGTTAGCTTATAGAATCAATACCTATTCTTCATTTCTTGATATATATTATTTTAAGTTAATGGAAAATATTGTCAGACATATTAGCAATTATTTACAATATTTATATAATTGAAATACGAATGTCTTTAAAAATTAATAACTGTAAGTTACTGATTTGCTATATAATAAAATACTAATTCAAATAAATAAAAGAGTTCTCAATTTATTTTTGAATTATGTGAAAACTGTATTTGCTTATTAAATGAAAAAAATATTTGGCTGAATTAACTATAACTTATGTGAAATTTTTTTTTATCAGTAGTTTTGAACCTTTTTTAATGCTAATAATCTTGAAGTAATAATTTTGTAATAATACCAATAATCTTTGTATCAATTTTGTAAATAATTTTGTAAATAAAATTTGTATGGTAATGCTTAATAATCTTAGTAATAATTTTGTAATGATGCTTAATAATCTTAGTAATAATTTTGTAATAATGTAATAATGCTTAATAATCTTAGTAATAATTTTGTAATAATGCTTAATAATCTTAGTAATAATTTTGTAATAATGCTTAATAATCTTAGTAATAATTTGTAATAATGCTTAATAATCTTAGTAATAATTTTGTAATAATTAATAATCTTAGTAATAATTTTGTAATAATGTTAATAATCTTTGTAATAATTTTGTAATAATGCTTAATAATCTTAGTAATAATTTTGTAATAATGCTTAATAATCTTAGTAATAATTTTGTAATAATGCTTAGTAATCTTGGATAATAATTTTGTAATGATGCTTAGTAATTTGATAATAATTTTTGTAATGATGCTTAGTAATTTGGATAATAATTTTGTAATGATGCTTAGTAATTTGATAATCTGTAATGATGCTTAATAATTTGGATAATGATGCTTAATAATTTGGATAATAATTCTGTAAGGATGCTTAATAATTTGATAATAATTCTTAATGATGCTTAATAATTTGGATAATAATTCTGAAATGATGCTTAATAATTTATAATAATTTGTAATGATGTTTAAATTTGATAATAATTCTTAATAATTTGATAATAATTTTGTAATGATGCTTAGTAATTTGGATAATAATTCTGTAATGATGCTTAATAATTTGGATAATAATTCTGTAATGATGCTTAATAATTTGGATAATAATTCTGTAATGATGCTTAATAATTTGGATAATAATTCTGTAATGATGCTTAATAATTTGGATAATAATTCTGTAATGATGCTTAATAATTTGGATAATAATTCTGTAATGATGCTTAATAATTTTGCAATGGTGCTTTCTTTTTGTTCATAATATAAAAAGGTAAACATCATTGCAAAAGGCATATGAGAACCGAGGCTTCAATTATGGTTTATATAAGTCGTTAAGAGTATTGTACAATTTACGATCTTTCACACAGCATGAGAAACAATAGATTTGGAAATTCTGTGAACTGTTTAGTTCGCTCTGGTACCTCTGTAATGCGAGTTTCCCGTCAGTATCGACAAATGATGAAATAGTAATAAATGTTTACTGCATTGTAAAAGGAATCATTTAAGTTTTACGTTTTTCACTTCAATTGAACGCATCAGAGCTAGTCCATTTTATTGCACATTCCTTGCTTATTTCAATAGTTCCTTCTCTATGGTCCAGCAATTAAGATGATGTGCTGGAACTCTTTTATGCCCAAATGCAATCTGTATTTTTATAATGCCAATTAGGAAATGTCAAATAAAATTGCCAGTGTTCACGTTTTGCTGCAAGTGAAATTCATTCAAGTTCCATCTGACCTTTACTTAAAGCTTTTATTCTTAACACAAGAACTTGCATTGTATTTGAAACCCTCGAATAAAAAATGTAACGTTTTCAAAGACGAACTCTCATTAAACATTCTGTATAAACAAACACATAAACTTTGGGAGATTTTTGCTTGTTTGATGTTCGAAAAGGGAATATGAAAGGGAAAAAAAAAATGTTACTTTACTAATTTTGGTTGCTGTTGTTGACGTTTAAATTTTGATTTGCATAGAATTTTAAATATTAGTACCAATGAATATTTAATTTTAAAAGTTTTTAATTAATTGATTTTTAAAATGTCATTGATATTTTATAGAACACAAAAGTTAACAGGAAAACTAAAAATTAATCTTAAAAATTCCTAAATATATGTCTCTTTGAAATTTATCTGAAGGCAAAATTACACTCAAATTATTTAAATTTTGTCCAAAATTTATTTCATATAATTATATATTGCATAGGTTTTATTTGCTTTTCAGTTTTCTGAAACAAAACATTTAATGCTGTCAGTCGAAAATATTTTTAAAAGTTACTTTATCATAAAACTTTTTTCTCAATAATTATTTGTATTCTAATTATTTCCTTTTGGTTTTCAGATCACATTGTAAGCGAAATGGGATGGGCTAAAGTTCGTCTTGTCCCTGCAAGGGCTTTCAAAAAGATACTTTATGGCATCTGCATCTGGACCTGCCTGTGTTATGTAGTTTTCCGAATCACCAACCACAAGGGAGCTGTGACATATCTAACTGCTCGTGTCAATAGAGGTCTTCTTCAAAATGTGCAGTCCATGCAAGCGCTAGCTGCTGCTGCAGCAGTTGGTGGAAGTGCCGAATTTCCAACTACTCCACCTCCAGTGAATCAAGATAATCCAGCTGGAAGTAGGACACCAGGAATCCCCCAGAACTTTCTAGACTTGGAACCCCAAGTAGACAATAGTCCAGCACTTAATGAAAAGCAGTTATTGACCTTACTTGCAAATCATTCCAATTTGCCACTAGCTTATTGGTCGGCTAATAAGCTGCGGCCTATAGGGAGCAAATCTTGTGTCAAGTTTCCTAGTCTTTACGAACTAGATTTCAATAACATCTACTGGCAGAGATTACAGACCTCAAATGGTACCTACTATCTTTATGCAGCCTATTATGATAACCGGTGGCGAGCTGGCAGTGTTCCTGTCGTTAGAATGCTGGGAATGATAGATCGCATCAAGCCGATTCCCACTATATGCCAGTTGTGGTTTGACAAAAAGAAAACAGTTGTCTTTTCTCAAGCCACATACACGTATGCCTGGTACAGTAAGTGGGGTAATTACAAGAATGGCATTCTGCAACCTTATGTCATATCTTGTAAAGTTCCACCTAAAGAATCTGGAGGACAAGTTCCAACGAGCGTCTCATTGGTTGAAAACCGTTGTGATAAACCAACAACAAATCTTCGTATTTTAAACGAAAGACCTAAGAAGAAGGAAGATTTTGCTGTCTGCGTTAAGGGGCTTGATTTTCTTCACGAAGATCTGAGTGTTAGGTTAGTGGAATGGCTTGAATTACTCAACATCCTCGGTGCCAAAAAAGTATTCTTGTATGAGCTTGAAGTCCACCCGAATATCTCAAAGGTGTTAAATTATTACCAAAAAGAAGGTCTTGTGCAATTAACTCCTTTGACGTTACCTGGTAACCAACCAAATTTACCTGGATTTCGGCACCTGTATTTGAAATCAAAATTAACACACAAACGTCAGAATGAACTGATTCCCTACAATGATTGCCTCTATAGGAATCTATACTCGTATGAATACGTTGTCCTTCTGGATATAGATGAAATAATCATGCCAGTGAAGTACGATTCTTGGTCAGGATTGATGAAGGAAGTTGTACAGCAGGCACTGAAGGAAAAGAATTACACGAGAGCTAGTTATAATGTCCGCAACGTTTACTTTCTGGATGATCTTCAAGATGGCGATGACCTGCATCATGAGGCTCACGAACTAGGAATACCGAGATATCTCCACATGTTCCAACACGTCTATCGAAGCAAGAACTTCACGAAACCTGGTTCCTACGTGAAATGTTTCCACAATACCGAAAGAGTGGTATCTCTTCATAATCATTTCCCGCTTAACTGTCTAGGAACTTGCACTACGTTTTCCGTTAACACCAGTTTGGCCCAACTTCAACATTATCGCAAAGATTGTGTTGGATCGTTGAAAAACAGCTGCAAAACAGACTTCCGTCTTTACACTCTTAAGGACACCACTATTTGGCGATACAAAGATGAGGCCATAAAAGAACAACTCGAACACTAAGTAGATTGGGATTCTTTTCATAATTTTACATGCATTTTTGATGTAATGTGCTTCTTCTGGCTTTTGAATATGAAAAGCTGTTAATAAAAAGACATTTTAAATAATTTCCAATATAATTCTTAATCTTATTCGCTTCTGATTGTTTTGGAATTTGCGCAATTTTCAAATAATATTCTTCATGTTGCTTTTTTTTTCTTCTTAAGATCATGATGTCATGAAGCTGAATGAATCGATCGTGAAAAATGAATGATGATTCAAACATGATTGCTGTGAGATCACAGATTTAAAATAAAAAAGACGATATACAGAATATATGAAATTTTGTGGAAGATCTACTTTAATATTTCATGTTTTAAATGCATGTTTGTCAAACAATAATACAATTTTGGGAAAAAAAAAAATTCAAATGTTAACCCTGATAACCAAAACTGTAACATCCAATAATATTTAAGAAAGACAGTTGTGGAAGAAGGACAATGGTCAATAATTAATTTCCAAACATTGTAATAACACATTTAGAAAAAAAAAAATACTGAAATAGTTATTTTTCTTCTTCCATCCTACAAGAACATTTTCCTAATTTTTAATGTCTACTTGAAGAAACCTGGTAAAAGTCCTATTCAACGGATATTTTGTTTTCAATTTGTTAAAACTGTTTCCAATTATCTGTGGAGGAACTTTGAGCCTGTGCCATTTTGATGAGTCAAGAATGTTTAATCTTTCCGGTTAATGCATTCATCTTTGTTCTAGAATCACATGTGAAAAACTTTTGATTTAATTCACATCTAGAATATATTCCTGCTCAATGCATTCGTTTATGTCTGTCTCAATGAATTACTTAAAACTACTATTTATTAATTTTGCCTTTTTTTTTCTATGTACAGTTTTTATATTTTTGTGACAGTGAAATCGTTAAATGTATCAAATGTAATTCCAGGAAATTCAAGAATTAAAAAAAATATTTTATGCCTCTTGCAATGAAAAAAAAAAATGTTCTGTGTTTTTGGAAATTCTTATTGCTAGAAATGGATTGTTCTTAAATTGTTTTTCTAATTCTTATCTTAATGTTTGGATTTAAGAGGAAAACTTAACCGATTAAAAAATCTAATCTTTTATTTTCAGGAAAAAAAAAAATCTCAAAAGAATTAATTTATGAATTAAGAACAGTTATGTGCACTTAATTTGAATTTCTAAAAATAAACTCTAATAACTTCATTGTATTTTTTTTTAATTCGTCTTCAGTGATTTTAAATTACAAGTACATATATATGGATATAAAAGTATTTATTAAATTGTAGAAAATTCGTAAAAACTGTAAATGGCAGTGTCTGTATCTTCTTGAGTAGTTTAGCTGTATATGAATGCATATTGAATTTTTTTTAAAAATTGGTTGTTGTTTTCCTTTTGGGGACATTACATATGCTAATTTTCATGCACTAACATTCTAAATCATTTGTCCAAATTAACGATGGATAGTCAATGTTTGAACTCTAACTACAAGACGTTTTTGTGAATGTCCCTATAAATAAATAGTTCAGTTTTTTTGTAATGTTTCTCCCCCTAAAAAGAAGCCAATTAAATTTTAAAAAAATTGGTCAGTTATTGGCTACAATACATTTTTGTCTGCTTCATACAAATGAGTAGATAGTTCGTATATTGGGTTGAATTTATATCTCTTATTCACTGAAAGGTTGAAAACAAATTATCACAACATAATTTCCAAAATATTGTTGTTACATAAATTTAAAATTTGTCGTACGGAATACACGACAATGCCAACATGGTTCTATTTAATTGCAATATGCATTCATTTTAAGATATTGATGTGATTCTTTATACTAATATTTAAAATATGTTAGAATTCGATACGAGAAATGCATATCTATTCGCTTGTATCCACATTAACGTACAAGATTTTAAATGCTACAGGGCAAGTGAACCTGAAATGAAATTATTTGACGATATAGTCAGTGAAATGTAATATACGAAATACATATTCCATTTGTTCGTTCGAAATTCTATCCGAATCTTCGCTTGCAGAATGTTTGATTGTCTGATATGCCCGTTGATTTCAATTGTCTAACCTGAATATTTTAACAGAAATTGAAGGTGCATTCGGCTCGTCTTTGTTGATCTATATCTGAATTTCGCTTTGCGGCGATTATTCTTGTAGGAATCGGAAATGAATTGAGAATCCTTGATTTGCGTGGAATCTTACATATGGGTGCACTAACTATTCCCTCCTTATATTGTGTTCTGAAGTTTTGTAAGGTATTTCAATTCCAAGCACTGCGATTCTAAATGTGGATTTGCCATAGCTTATTATAATCAAAGAAAGTTTTATGTTAAACGAATTCTTAGCTGAATTAAAAATTACGTTGAGGTGTGTTTTTAAAATATAAATATATCCAGTGTGTTTTTCTGTTCTAATTTTAATTCAGCATTTTATTGTTAATATAAATTTATCGTTAACCATCAAAAATAACCATAAGATTTATTTGTAATTTATTTTTTTTTTAATTCCATAAATTATTAAAATGTTAAAAAGGAATTTTATTATTCCATTTATAATTATTCGCATTTATTAAATGGCTAATTTTTATTTAAATGACAAGATGCTTATTGTGTCCTGTTGATTGTAGTATATTTCGTTTACTGGCTAGTGTCATATTTTTTTTTGTTGATATTTAAAATTTAATGTATTACTTATTAAAAATATCCTTATGTATTTCTAAACCACAAATATAGTGTGATAGTTAAGTTAATTATCTTATATGCTGGTTACTGTATTAAGAATTTTAATAATTAATAAGATTTTGTTGTACATGTAAAAATACATCGTATTTGCTATCAAAATGTTCATAAGGTTATCGTGAAAAACATTTCATGTATTATGTCTTTATTCAGTCCTAATATTCAATGTTTATTGAATGTCATTTGGCAACTTTCCCTTGAATTCCTCCTCTGATTTTTGTTTATTGCAAGGAATTTGCCAAATCTTATTCAAATTGGCACTGTTCCAGAAAACGGATTCATGTCGAATTCTGTCCTGCTTCATATGTGTAAATTAAAGTGATTGAATTTCCTGGAATTCACATAGAATTTGAAACGGTTTTTAAAAAAAGTATGTTGTCTGTTTAAACTGTATCGATATTTTTTTTGTCATGTGTATATTATTTGAATATACTTATTTATTACTTGTTTTAAAAATAATTGTTAAGGGACTTCTTAGCTCTGTTTGTATTTGGTAAGATGTTCACCTAGGATTGAATGTTGTGAAGCTTATTCCATGTTGGATTTTTTTTTTTCAGCCTGCTTTTGTAATCGTATTTTTGGTAATTGTGCAGCTAACTCCATTAAAAAAAACAGATTGTAAAATTTAATTTATTGCTGTCACTTATTATTTGGTTTGGTTTGATCAGTCTTGCTAACTTTTAGTATTTTTAAATATTAAGACATGTTTTTTGCGTTTTATATAAAGTGTATACCGCAATTTCCTGCCTATTTTTCTTACTGGACAATACGTACTTGTTCTATACGAACTAGGTAGCGTTTTCTACCCATGGTATTTTGTTGTTGTTGTTATTGTTGGTTCCAATGGCAAGTTTACAAGACAAGAGTTATCATAATAAAAATAAATACAAAGAACAAGATAGAAACAAATGACATCAGTTAATCTATCAACTTAAGTCTGGTAATCCGATAACGCTTGCTTAAAGAAATAGGAGGCAGTGCAGAACAGGAAGCAAGGTGAGACATTTCTATTTCTTCCTGGTTATCACACAGTCTCCTGTGTGATAACAGGCAGAAATGAATGGTCAGGAGTCTGTAAAGGTGTTTACGGAGACAATAGGAACCACAGAAAAGCAGTAGCAATGCCGCCGATGATAATGGAACAAATCACCTGTGTTCCACTACAGAACTCACGCTGAGAGCTAGACTGTAGGCCATATTTGTAGATCATTTTGCCGTATCAGATGTTGCTCGAAAGCACCACGAGGAGGTGTATCTATATTGCACTCCTCTACTCATGATATAAAACTAACAACTTTTTCAGTTTTAAAGAATGCTTTTAATGCCACAATTCTATAAAAGAATTATTTTGTGAATTTAAGATAGTAACATCCGGGAAGAAGATATGCATTTAAGAATTATAGTCAGAAACAGGAGACAGCGTGTTAGTGAAGATTTGCAATCTTCATGTTTGCTAGAGATATGAAAATCTTTATCAGCATTGCAGTTGTGTAAAGCATTTTATGTCGTCTATAACTCCACTCCCAATCTTTCTCATCCTATAGTACACACCGAAATAACATGTGCGTCGCATTTTATCTGCTATTGCGGTTAAGTCCAGTTCCCTTCCATCGTTTAATAGCTTTTTTATGTTTAAAGAATTGTTTATTTTTCTATCATACAAAGTTTTGCTAAAAAAAATTTTTTTACAAATAGAAATCAGCGAATCTTTATGTTGGATTTATACAAGAAATCTTCTTGAAACTTCCGGAAAAGGAAAAAAAAAGTGTCATTAGATTATATGCAGTGGTCTATAATCCACACTCCAAAATTGTAAGGGGTTTTAGTGCATAATCCATGGATAATAGGCAGGAAATTGCGTTCACTAAATATTTAATTCGCAGAGCTTAAGTGTGATTTTCATTATCTTTATTTTGTATGTTAATTATAATGTAAATAGTGAGGTACCTTAATCCTTCTGAAAAATTTGATGGTTTAAAATTTGTACTATGCGTTATAAAATTGTCTATACATTTCAGTTCGTAATTTAATTTTTTTTTCTCTCTTCTTGCAATTTATATTTGATACTTCGTAATTTAAAGTATTTCCTCTTAATGCTTCTCAATTATTGTAGTTTATATCCCTTAAATTTCAATGAAACATTTTTTATGTGGATTTTTTTTTTTTTTTTTTAATTCTCGACAAAATTATTTAGTTTTCAAAAAACTTTAAAATAAAAACAATCACTCTATTATCAAATTTTGTATCTAGTAATGCAAGATTTTAAAGATGCTGCTTTTACGATAAAATTATCTAAAATCATGAATTAAATATTTCAATTACTTAGTTTTGTTTTAATCTTTATTTAATACTCGCATGATAGATTAGCATTTTTGAATTATTAAATAAAGTTTTAAAATACTCCATGCATTCCGTTTTGTATGTTTAAAAGTTTACTATTTTAGGGTTTTTTCACCCTCAGTTTTTTTGCCTGTGCACTTAATAGAATAAAGTCGTGGGGCATGGCTCTTTCTTGCTTTTAGGTTAATTGCTGTCCAACCGAAATTTCGATGTTCCTGCAGAAACTGAGTCTTTCACACATTCAAGAATTCTGCATGGCGGGACCATGAACAAATTCTTGCTTTTACTGTATATCTAGTTGTCTGTATATGTATATTTGTTTGTAATGTTTTCGGTGAAAAAATATCTACATCTTATATCTTGTACAAGTTGTGAAACGATTAAAAGACAATTTAATCATATTCCAATGTACGTGTTTTATTTATTTTTTTTTTATTTTCGACTCAATAAAAAAAAATTATCCTTTTTATTCATGATACATATTTGAGAGATAATGTACATAAATGTTGTTTTTATCTATGGCTTTATTAGAATTCAATCCATACAAATTTGGCCACTTACCGTAGTAACAAAAAGAACATATAAACAAATCAAAATTACAAAAGGAAAAGACCATGTCTTATCAAAAACGACCAAAAAGCTTTAAAAACAAAATAAATATTCTTCAAATAAAAATCTTAAAAGCTAGAAGCACTGTAATAAAAGTCCGTGTGATCAGGGCATGGACATATAAGGACATGGCCTGTTTTCTCTGGCCAGTAAAATCACCGTTTTGTTGTAAGTAAGGGTCCAGTCTAAGTAGATGAGCATTATTTACTTTCTCTGTCTTACATAAAACACATATATCAAAATTCACAATCCCTATTTTAGTCAGATGTTCGCCAGGCAGTCGTGTTCCAAAACTCTTCTTAATCTAAAATTGACAACACCCTCTTTGGTGAGTTTTTCCGCTCAATTTTTTTTTTCCAGTCATCCCCTGTTATCTCTCCCAGACTTTTCCTTTGGTGTTAGATAATAATTCTCTAATTTACGATGACTTAATTTTATCCCGTGTAGTTTCTAAAAGCTTCAAGAGTGATAGAACACTGTCCGGGAACTTCTGTTTCTTTTTTGCCAGAAGATCTACCTTATCGTTTCCATTAATTCCGACATGGACGGACCTACTGGAAAGCGATGTATTTACCATTTCATTAAGGAACTTGATATCTTGTTGTATTTTGGTTACAATTGCAGACTCAGACTGTCTTTGTAAAGCGATTGCTTCAATGGCGGATCAAGAATCCACCAAAATATATGCTTTTGAAAAAGAATGTATTTAAGATGTTTCACTTGCTAAAAAGAAATTGCAGATCTTTTCGCAGCAAATATAAGACAGATGATGGGTAGAAAACAGAAAATATATAGTAGACACCAGTAGAGTCTTTGATTTTGAAACCATCCGTAAATGCATGGATCCACTCTGATTCAGGATATTGGTCTTCCAGTATTGACAATGCTGTTGTTTTAAGAATTATATCCATATTAGGCACCTCTAAAAGTTCAGAGGGTTAACAAGGGCGTAATAAAATAAATGTATAGCCATAAATAATGCAATTAGATCATATACAAGGATTACACAAGAAACAAGAGGATTGCCCTATTTTTCAGCACTTGCTCATTTACAGTGATTTTTGTCTGAGAAAATGCTGCAAAATGACTGTAAACCCTTTTGGTTTCCACCTTGCAATACCTCCTTTTAACTCGATAAAATGAAAAATTTCTATGTACAAAAATATTTTATGACAAATTTCTTTCCTGGATTGGTTTGCTTTAAGGCAGGCGTCTCCAAACTTTCCATCCTTAGGGCCATATTGATAAGTACCATGGGCCAAAACCGTTTTATTATCTAAAATTTTATTTCGCCGAGTACGCAAGCTTTGAGGAGCATACGCTTGCTAAATTCGCTGGTTCAATTACTAAAATGTGACGGACGAATCTAGTGTAACTACCGAGGGTAACCGCGGGAAGTTCACTAGTTTATAATGTCAGTGGGATTCATTTCAATTACTTGTTAGTTGTTATGCTTAAGTTAAATTTTCCGCGTAGTATGCTTGTCATTAAGCTTTACCTAGCAAGACAATAAAACCGAGTTATTATCATTCTGTGTTTTTTTTATCCAACTTATTACAGCAACAATAAGCTATTCGGTGTCGCGGGCCGGATTGATGACACTGGCGGGACGGATTTGGCCCGCGGGCCGTAGTTTGGAGACCCCACTTTAAGGTATACTTCGATTTCAATCCATAATTTACTTTGATTTGCCTGATGGGAATTTCTTCAGAATGCGCTGACAAGAGAATAAAAGTAATGTCTATTCTCGATTTAACGATAATACCGCTTTCACCGCAGATCCTAAACTAAAGAAAAAACTAAACTTCGTAACTCCCACTTTAATATATCCTTCAAGCCATATTTTGGACGCTATTATTATATTGCGATTACTTTACATTTGAAAGAAAATTTATTGGTATGAAAAAAAAAAAAAATCAATTTGGAGTAAAAAGTAAAGTACGTAACAAAGCGTGGCCTGTGAGAAAGAAAGGACTATCGCAACCGAAAATAGATCGCTGGCCCCAAGCAGAGTAAATAAAATTTGAAAACTTGAGTTTTGCGACTTACAATAAAAAATCCATCTATGATTGGGTGGCTTATGGTTTTTGTGGAAGTTGTACAAGTTTTACCTGTAGGGCGTTATCTGTCTTGTTTGGAACATTTTTGTTTACATTGTTTGCCTGGTGTTTTGGAACATTTTTCAGTCGAAATCTGAGAGTTGGCTTTCCTATTTACTTTGTATACCTAAATAACCCGAATCTTGTGGCACAGAGCTAGTCCCTTGACCATCGGGCTCTTTAAAATTTGATGCTGAAATACAATTCGGTTGTAAATTAACGACTTTTGATGAGAATTGAATAAGAAAGGGAACGACTTTGATTCACTTTAGAAGACTTAATAAAATGGAGCTCCTCTTAAAGAAAAAAAAATGCTTTACTAATTAAAAACGTGTTAAGTGTTTTTGGATAAACAGGATCATTTGGGAACAATCTAAAAAGTCTTGATGCATCGTTTTTCATGTTTTTCTTCTCTCTTAAATTAGCGCAATGTATCGGTTTTTATTTACGCTATCATTATCTAATTCGTCCCAGGTTTCTAGTAAAATATTTACATTGAGGAGGATAGCTTTAAAAAAATTTAAGATGTCATAAAGCATGGCGTAATTACAACGGAACATTATTAATGAATTCTTTTCACCCTGTGTTTTATTATAAGAATTAAAAATATGCTATAATATCCGTGCATATTTATAATAACAAATTTTATTCAAGGTACAATAGCTGGAGAGTACTTAATACCACTTAGCATCCAAATAAAATTAAATTTTTTAATTGCGTCCCCCTACTTCTTTCACTTCAGATAAGGGTTTACTCTATAATTCATTAACCTTTTAATGAATTATCCAAAGTATACTCATATTTGTAATTTTTTCGGACATCACGAGTTAACTAGAACGTAAATTAGTAATTATTATGCGTAAATAAAATTAGTTTTTAATTCTAGTATGAAAATAATAATTTGGGTTGCATTGTATTATTTTAATGCAAACATATATAGTACATCTGAAAATAGTCGTTCTGTTACAATTTCTTGTTGTTTTACAGACATTTGACGTGATGTCCTTTATCATCTAAAAGTTTGGCAGAGAGTTTCAAGCCATTTATTAATTTTGACAGCGTCATTTATTGCTGATTGCTTACAGTTCAGATACAAGTTTCCTCTATAACTCATTAACATTTTAATGAATTATCCTAAGTTTACTCATGTTTGTAATTTTTTTTTTTGAAAACCATGAGTTAACTAGAGTTTACATTAGTTTTTAATTCTGCAATGAAATGAATAATTTGGGGTATTTTGTGTTATTCTAATGCAAACACGTATAGTACACCTAGAAACAGTCGTTCTGTTACAATTTTTGTTTTACAAACATTTGACGCGACATCCTTTTTGCACCCAAAAGTTTGGCAGGGAGCTGCGCGTCATTTATTGCTTATGACAACTCATATTTGCTTTCTGTTATTAATTTTTTATTTTCCAAAATAAATAGTGAAGACACTTTTAGTGGTAATAGAAGCGATGTGAACTCGAAAGTTCTGGCCATAAGTCAAGAGGTCAATCCGAATGATTAATTTATACTTTAATTTATATAAGAATAAATGTAAATGAATAAAACCCTTATTGATCCTCATTCTAATAATGAATGTTTTTTGTAATTTTTAAAAATTATTCAGAAACTAAACCGTATTTGAAAAAAAATAATAATAAATAAATCCTTTATGAGGTTAATACTAATTCTATGTAATTTAAAAATAAAGCATCAGTTCCAATTATTCCTTAACAAATTGTTTCAATGAAATTTACAGAATACTATATCAAATATGTGGTGTTTCGAAAATGAGATCCTATTTCCTCAGTAAGCGTTTTATTGTTCTACGGGAAACAGCAGTTAGAAAAATCATTGTTTAGGCCAATAATCAATTGCAGTAATCCCAAATATGGAACATATAGACTAAAAAATTAAATTTCAGCATAAATTGGCAACTGATATCTCTAATTTCACGGAAGCAGGGGGGTTTTTTTTCCGTTTTTCCTGTTGGCGCCTTTGGCGGAATAACAGTCTCAGAAAATACCTCCATATTCACCACATTCCATTAGCATCTAACTATAGACCAAAATTATTTATCCAATTTAATAATAAACAATTAAGACTTTTTATTATAGTTATAATTATTATTAATTCCAAAATAATAATATTACTAATTACATTATTCATGTCAATGATGATCAATGTTCCACTTTGGTTCAGCATGGCAAGCGAAGGTTTGGTTTGGCGCTCAACGGTCATTTTTTGCACACTTTAGGCTAACTAGACCTGTACCTACAGTTCAACGTAAGTATGGCAAACGGCCTGATGGCCGATTGGCTAGCGCTCTGATCTTTGGTACCACAGGCTTTAAATTCGAATCCTGGAAGTAGCATGGATGTTTGCTAGTGGTTTCTATGTTAAACTGTAGGTCTGGGTCTCATAAGCCTAAAGTGTGCAAACAAATGACCGTAGAGCGACAAACCAAACCAAACCTAAGCATGGCAAGTAAATCGAAAATTAAAAGCTTTCATATTAACGACGGGAATCAAATGTTAAATTTGTAGGACAGGAAACCTCTTCGTTTGAAAAAGGTGCGAACATCCCAGATCTCGACATTGGACGTAATTACTGTTTTTAAAGGTCCTGTGATTTAAAACGTTGGGCTAATGTGTGAAATATTTTCATTTGGAATTTGTAATCAACACTTAATATGAATGTGTGTTGATTATAAATTCCAAATGAAATATATGGTGAATTAAAATTTGACATCAAAAAATTATTTAAGTTATGTATGTGTTCTTAAATCCGTAGGCCGGGAAGATTCCCTTCATTATGATGCTTACAGATGTTGCTACTCAGTGCCCCTTTTAAAGTCTTTTATAAGCTTCTCAGTTTTCACGTTTAAAAATGCATATCCCCTTTCAGTTGGAAAAAAAACACGTTCTTGTCATTGTGTCTAATCCTCAGTATCCTGCAGTGTGCGAAGGACAATCCATAACTAATTTACTAATAGATGGAAGGAAAGGGGCAGCTCCTGTTATGATGGAGCACCCTTAGGTAAAAAGTCTGACTTGGCTCTCGAGTCGCTGAAGATGGAGCGTAGTGCCTTCCGGGGGATTTTTAAGGGGAGCTACCCGACATTTGAGTATTGTATGGGAGAAAGCCCCCGACAGGTAGTCCTACTAACGAGGCAAGATGCTGAATATCCCAAACGCCATCGAATCACTTCGCTTTTGAAAACCTTCGCCCTTTACTCATCAGTGGTGCACGTTACGAATCAGCCACGAGTAGGGCTTACTATTTTTAAAGGACTTGTGATTAAAAATCTTGGGCTTCTAATGACAGCAAGCGAGGTGAATCAAAATTTGACACCAAAAAATTTATTTACGCCATGTATGTGTTCTTCAAATCCGTAGGCCAGAAAGTTACTTCATCATAATACCCTAAAAGAAAAACATTCCTTAAAAAAAAAAACTGGAGAGAAAAAGAGACTTAAAAATTTTAAATAATTAAATATTCCTTAAAATAGAATTTTTTTTAAATTACTGCTCTAGAAGTTACGAACATTTATGCATATAAAATGGTAAAAAAAACCCTTAAAAACTCTCTTCTATTTAAAGAATAAATATCAGTCCTTTAAGCTTTTTAAGATACATTAAAGCGCATTAATCTTTTCAACAAAACTTCCAATATACCCGATACCTACCACTTTAAAATTCTTGATGGAATGATATAAATAAAGAACTTTTAAGTGTTCTTTAAATTCTAATTCCAATTTAAAGACAGACAGTAACAATTCTGGAAATAGCAAAAGAGAATTAATATGCTAAGAAAAAGACGAAGAGGAGATTGAAAGAGAGCGAAAAATAAAATTATTCTCCAGTGATGCGTGGAAAAAATTCGACGAAACAGGGAAATGGAAAAGAAATTTAATTAAAATGCCTTTTAAAAGAGAACTTTATGCTTTTTTTTTTGCTTCTTCTTAACTTTAAATGTTTCATTTTTCTTCAATAAATTTAATGATCTGTGAATTTTCCCGTGCTTTCTCGGGGTACATTCACTTTATGAAAATGGCGGCAAATAGAAAGAGAAGCACCATTTCTTTTTTCGTACATGCATGCGGGCCTAGTTTTATCTTTTTTCCCATTTCTAGGAGCCACAGCATTAATCCTGCTGCTTTATAGGCGACACTTAGGAACACGATAAAACTCGACTTGTTTATGGCCACCGATATCGCTTGATGTCGGTGACCCAAGGCATCGTATTTTGGGCTATAATCCTTCGTAGCATGAGTGTTACATTCGAAATGGTTGCCGAACATTTTTTATATTTTTTATCTGAAACCTTACTTTAAAAAGTTTGTTTGGTTTTTCCCATGTAAGAAATAATAAAAAAAAGTAGCTTATATATTTTTCGAAGAAATAAAATATGTATTTAAACAGAAAAATTTATATATAATTCTTAAAATATTTTTTTTTTTCAAATCCAACTCAATCCTTTTTAAATACTATGTTTTTAAATTCCTACTACTTTCCCTACATATATCTTGTTCAAATTTTTAATCTTTAATAAAATATTTTTTATTCATCCACTCAAATTCAAATGCATTTTTTTTTGAACTTGTGGATGGCACTGGATGTTAATACAGTTTTTTTTTTTTTTATTTTTTTTACAAATATTAATTAAATTTAATTAATTAATTTTAGTTTTTTTTTTTTTAGATTTAAGTTGCATGTATCTACCAATAGATGGCGCCAGATATAAGAGGAAAATTTCAACTTTATTTATAAAGGACTTTCTGCAATATAGCGGAAAAAAGTAGGAATTGACTTTAAAATTTTTTTTTTTTTATATTACTTGTTTAATGTGCCTGAAAGAAATTTATTTTTAATTATTTTGGATTTATTACATTTTGTATACTTTACATCTTCAGTAAGTCAGAAAACTTAATTAAACAATAATTATACAAATAATAATGCCTACAGATATTCACATTAAGTATTGATTATAAATTGCAAATGAAAAGATTTAACTTTAATTTTTATTTTTAAATTGCAAATGAAAAGATTTTTTATTGCAAATTAAAGATTTTATTATTTTTTTTAAATTATCTTAATTTTATTAAAGATTAATTTCAGATTCATCTTATCTGAAACCTTACTTTAAAAAGTTTGTTTGATTTTCCCATGTAAGAAATAATAAAAAAAAAAAGCTATTATATTTTTCGAAGAAATAAAATATGTACTTAAACAGACAAATTTAGATAAAATTTTTAAAATAATTTTTTTTTTCAAATCCAAATCGAACCTTTTAAAAATTATTTAATGTGCAGGATAAATATATTTTTTTAAAATTATTTTGGTTTTATTACATTTTGTATAATTTATATCTACAGTAAGTCTGGAAACTAATGCCTACAGATATTCACATTAAGTAATTATTATTTATTTTACATTAACACATATCATCTTATCTGAAACCTTACTTTAAAAAGTTTCTTTTGGTTTTCCCATGTAAGAAATGATATAAAAAAAAAAGTAGTATTTATATTTTGATATAAAGGCTTTTGAAGAAATAACATACTTATGTATTTGAACAGAGAAATTTAGATATAATTTTAAAAGTAAATTTGTTTTCAAATCCAAAGTATTTTTAATTATTTTGAATTTATTACATTTTATATACTGTTACGTCGAAACCCAGGTTCCCCAATATAGGGGAGGTCAACGCCCTATGTCCAGAAAAACATCCTGTCTGTGGGGGTGTCTGTCAGGGGGGTGAGATGACGGGAGAAAGAGTGTAAGAATGAGTTGAAATTCAGCGACCAAAGAGAAAGGTTGTGTGGCAGTGCATCTTCGAGCTTGATGGCTACATAAATAAAGGAGTTGAATTAACCAAAGAGAACGGTCGTGTGGCAGTGCATCTTCGAGCTTGATGGCTGCATAAGTAAAAGAGTTCAATAAGTGTAACCAACGAGAAAGGTTGCGTGTGGCAGTCCATCTTCGAGCTTGATGACTGCCTAAATAAAGGAGATTAATTAATTACAGTCCATTAGCATTTCTTCGTGTCTGTGTCGAATATTATTTGAGTTTATTTTTAGTGTTAGTGAGCTATCGAACATATACTTTTTACATCTACAGTAAGTCAAAAAACTTACAGTAAACAATAATTATACAAATAATAATGTCTACAGATATTCACAATAAGTATTGATTATAAATTGCAAACACTTATGTCTACACTCTACTTATGTCTACACTTAATTAACACATATCATCTTATCTGAAACCTAACTTTAAAAAATGTGTTTGGTTTTCCCATGTAAGAAATAATAATAATAATAATAAATAGCGCTTATATGTTTAGATGAAGGTATTCGAAGAAATAAAATATGTATTTGAACAGAGAAATTTAGATATAACTTTTAAAAATATTTTTAAATCCAAATCGATCCTATTTAGCAACAATTTGTTTAATGTGCAAGAAAAAAAAAATTTAAAATTATTTTGCTTTTATTACATTTTATATGCATCTATAATTAATCAGAAAACTTTTTAGCAATAATTATACAAATTAATTTATCAATAATTATACAAATAATGATTCACATTAAGTGATTCACCACTCACCACAGATATTTACATTAAGTGTTAACTATAAATTCCAAATGAAAAGATTAGCGCATATCAGTTTCTTTACAATTTTTACTAAAAAGAGTGTATTCGTATTAAAAGTATTTAATTAATGTTGTTGTTGTCGTGTCCCTCATGGAAGGAGGGAAGAGGGGTGCAGCTCCTGTTCTGATGCAGCAGCCGTAGGTAGAAGTTTGACTTTAGCTCCGTGGCGCTCTTACAGGATGGATTACTTTTTGGATACTGATTTATACTACTTAAATTTAAGGACAAAAAGGTCTGGTCTATAATATATCAGGTTTCGGAAGTAGAGGGCCCCAGTTCAAGATACGACTAGCGAAACCTGACAGATAAATTTCGAATCTATACAGAGAATGAATACAATAAATTAAAAAAATTTAAGATACTATCTTAAGCAATCCAGCAAGGTAGAGTGCCCTGATGTATAGCGAGTTGGCTTCTACATTAGGGTAACCAAGAATGAGATTAGTCTTGTAAAGCCAGACCAAAAGATTCCATGTCTATGCCGAAAATGGGCACTAAAAATAGAATTTTTTTTTTTCTTAGAATACTATCCAATACTATCTAACTTTAAGATGGAGAGCCCTGATGTACAGCATGTTGGCATTTTACACTAGTATAGCCAAATATGTGATTAATTGGGCAAAAGCCTAACCGAAAGATTTCATGCCTATGCCGAAAATGGACACTAAAATTCGAAATTCTTTTCTTAGAATACTATCCAATACTATCTAACTTTAAGATGGAGAGCCCCTGATGTACAGCATGTTGGCATTTTACACTAGCATAGACAAATATGAGACTAGTCCAGCAAAGTTTGACCAAAATATTTCATGTCTATGTCGAGAATGGGTACTATAATTTGAAATTCTTTTATGTGATATTATCCAGTTTTAACTAAGCTTAAGCAGGAGTGCCCTGATGTATAGTATGCTGGCGTTTTACACTAGCATAGCGAAATATAAAGCTAGACAAATAAAGCCTAACCGAAAGATTTCATGTCTATACTGAGGATGTTCACAATAAATATTCATTTTTTAGGATACTATACAATACTATCTAACCTTAAGGTGGAGTGGCTAAGTTTATAGTGTGTTGACTTTTAACAGAAAGCTTTAGTAATATATATACCGGCAACAGGCAGGATAAATATGTAAGCCAGAATTTCTTTCTATTAACCACGAGACGAACTGGAGGATGGTAGGAATCCCTAGATGCTCTCTTGAGGATATTGGGTGGTAAAGCGTGGGTGCAATGTTGCAGGACCCTCGTGGTGCAACCTGCGTATATCTGAATCTTCTGCATATCTTCTTCTTCTTCTGTAACACTGAATCTTCTGCATATCAGCCTTACAAATGGTTACATATCTGACGTTGTAGTGTAATTAGAGAATTTCTCTGCTCTTTTCCCATTAATAAATTATTAATTTCACATTAATATTTTTTTTTAACTATTCACATTAAATAGTTAGAAAATATTTGAAACTGAAAGTAAAGTTAGTTCATGTAGCTTTGTCTGTTTAATATTAAATTTTAAGAAATATTTCATATTTTCGGAAAATATGTACTCTCTTGCAAATAAATGAAAAGTCGTCTTTTGAAAAGTACATACTGTTTTATTTGATATGATAGACTTTGAAACGACGTTATAAATTTCTTTCGACTTTTGTAGGAAAGTAAACTGGATTGCTCAAAGGCAATGCATTTTTTTTTTCTTTCTTTTTTTTACATTTTTCTGATGTCAATAACAATACATATATTCATAAAATACTAGAAGAAAAAAATCATTTTATCAATGATAAATTTGGCGTATTTTCAAAATTATTAAAAGAAGAAATCAAAAAGAAACATTTGAAAACAAAAAAATATGTATGTAATTTATTTCTAACATTATTTCTGATTGTGGGTTTCTTGATCTCCCTCTTTTTTAGCTATTTTCTACTTACATCAATTTTCATAATGTATTTATTGATAATCCACTAGAAGAAACAATCATTCTATTTCTTGGAATTTGGTGTGCTTTCGAAATTATTAAAAGATAAAACCAAAAAGAAGGAATTGAAATCAGAAATATATATAATTATTATTACATATTTATTTTAAGATAATGTTTAATTTCACATCTTCAACAACAATTTCAACTTAAGCTCATTATCTTTGTTGGCTCATAAGAGCTCTTACTTTACTAATTGCAGCAAAATGTGTTTATAAACTAAACTAAATCGAAAAAAACTAACTCCATGGGTTTGCTGAGGCTTCTGAACATTGTTCAGGAGCAATAGTTTACAGCAAATTAAAAAAATTCATCTAGACAGACTTTACTGAAATTAGCAGCAAGTAAACTTGGTTTGCCCTGTTCCAATTTCCAAACTGGAACTATGTACTCCTGTCTTGCTATCACGTTAGAGAAAAAGTCATCACTGCCTTGAAATTCATAGTAAATCAAGTTCATCTTTGGAGTGATTTTGTGATAGTGTTATCTTAGTTACAGATAGAGCCAATAGATCTCAAAGGCTTTATGCCAAATTGAGTGGCTGCAATGCAAGAACTTTCAGCAGCGTCGCCATATTTCATCTGCAGAAAATCCGGCAGACGTTTTATCTCGTGGAGTGGATCCAGAAAGACTATTCATCTCAAATTGTGGTGGAATGGCCCAGATTTTCTTACCGGCTATGACTGTCCTGGTCGGGTGATTCTTATTGGCTGTGGAATGCTATGCATTTCAGAACATAAAAAACTCTTGTAAAGAATTTGAAAATAAACTGCCTGTGTTTAAAATAATACTAAATGATTTTGTGCATGAATTAATAATTTCGAGTAATAGTTATGCATTTGTTCTTGGGATTTTGAGTTACGTTTTTATTTTTTACCCTAATTCAAGGATCAGGCTTAATCAAGGAATCCCTTTGACTAGGCTGTCTTTTTACACTTGATTCAAGGAATTCTTTTGACTAAGTTGTCAAGGCCTCTTGGAATTACAGAAATGAACTGGAATGATTAAGATAGTCCAAGAAATGAACTGGGTTGAGGCATATTACAAGTTGGTGGCAATTAGATAATGATTTAGTTTTTGTGAAGAGGCATCGATATTGGCAAACAAATCAAAATATACTTTTTTGCTGTTTTTATTTTCACAAAAAAATATTTGCATATTGCATCAACATTACTAAGTAATGTTCGAGAGAAATTTTGGTCAATAAGACATAGAACAATTTGTCCTTAGGTTATACACGAGCGTGCTGTCTGTTTTAAAGATAATCCAGTTATTTCGACACAGTTAATGGGTAGAGATATAGCGCCTAAAGATAGAGTTTGATCTTTTAACTGTTCTTGTGTGGACTTTTGTGGTACAATCATAATTCAAATTAAAAACTCAAGAGGAATTATTCTCCATAAGGTATATGGATGTATGTTTGTCTGTATTTTATTTAAGGCCCTTAAAAAATTGTGTCTTATCTGACATCGGAACATCGCTAAAGAGATTTATTGCACGCAGAGAGAAATGTGTTAAGTTGTACTCAAACAACGTAGGAAATTCCATTGGTGTTAATAGAGAAAAGAGTGGGTTTACGAATTAGTTAAAAAAAAGAAATATTAGCTGGTCCTATATCTGCCGAAAACATCGAGTGAAAATTCATTCCACTCAGACCACCCAATTTCGAGAACTTTGGGAAGCCGCAATTAAATCTGTTAAATATCATTTTAAGGAAGTTATTGAGAAAGCAAATTTAAGTTATGGAGAGTTTTTTACCGTCGTTTTACAAACTAAAAGAATTTTAAATGAAGATGAAGAGGATTTCATGAAGATGCGAAGGAAGATGATTTCAGAGTTTTAACGCCAAGCTTTCTTAATAAATATTAATTATGCATTAATTCAATTATTGAGTCACATTTGTCTAAGTTAAGAGTTGAAAGATTTAAGGGGCAGATAATAATTAAAATTGTGCAATTTATATAGAAAAAGGGATACCGTAATTATTTAAACGAGCTACACCATTCTAGTAAATATAATTTTTAAAAGAACACTGTTCGTATTGGTGATTTGTTTTGCTGGTTGTGAACAACTTGTGGATCGTCTTATTAATGTATTTTATGGTGAGTATGGAAAGATTCGTCTGGTATCCATAAAATATATGTCTTGAAAATTTGTGTCTTGTCTGTGCCAGAGTAATTTCTATTGGAGTGGATGTTTTAAAATAGTTGTGTATATTTGTAATGTTTCAACTTTTAAACAAGTCTTAGAATAGGTTTTGATATCTTAAAAAGCGTTAAGTCCATGTGTTTTCAATAAGTCCAAAGACGCAAAGACTAATCTTCTGCACCACTTGCTCAATATTTTAACAAATGAGACGACTAGATAGTGATTGTGACAGCGTGTATGAGAACCTTCCTTCGATAATCAGAGGAGGTGATGATAGTTTTCCAGTTTTGTCCCATATAAAAAATACTGATCTATTATCCTTGAAAGTTTTTACTGAAAAGCAATAATGGTAACCTATCTCTGTTTGTTAGGTCTGTTAGGTCAAGTTCCCCATGCAAAGTTTCTCATCTAAAGTATAGTCCCTCATGTAAAGTTTATCCGTAAAATCTCTCACCTAAAGACAAGTCCTAAAAATAAAATAAATGGCGTCAACATTTTTATAAAATAAAGTGCTTCATGTAACGTCCACCATGTAAAAGAGTTTCGAGAAAATGAGGATGCAGAATATGAAACCTACCTTTCCTGAAAAATAAGAGAGATAATACCTTTCACAAAGACTTTCAGAAACTATATTTCCATGTAGTAGAGGAGAAAAATTGGGAAACTGTAATAAGACTATGTGATTGTCAAAGTATAACACAGACCACTATTTGTTTTATAGATTTAAGAATCATTTTGGCGTAACAGCCCCATGATAGTCTAAGATAGTGAGATGGTTTTTACATCAGCAGCAGCAACAATTTGCACCATTATAAAATTGAAAAGCCTTTCATGGCCTCGAAAATTTTATCATCATATCCATATTGTCTTATAGTCACTCAATTTCTTTTACAATCTGGAACAATCGTATGAGGCGTCAACATAATGTTTTCTTCTTCTTCCTTCCGTAGCCCCATAGTAGGCCCCAAAGGCCGTCTGATTATTGGCAAATTTCGAGATAGGAGATGTTTTTATTTACGGAATAGGGTTATCAGACCTACACCCAACACTCCGCTGTCATATTAGACCTGTTTACCTACGGTTTTAAAGTGGATTCGAATCACTACAAACACCCATGTTACAGCCAGTACTCGAATCCGAAGCCTGTGACACTGAGCGTCAGAGCTGAATCACTCAGCTATAAGATCTCTAAGATTAATCTTGGTTATCTTTAATATAGTAATGAAACTTTTAATATAGTAATTCAATATTAGTAATGAAACGTTTCTCGAAATATATTTACACTAGCCAGGGTTTGGTCAATTGAAATCTGCTGTGATTGCTAAAATGATGCATTGCAATATCAAGGCGGGCTGAATCTGTAAGTGCAATGGTTAGTGTACATTAATATATATGTGGGAAAATGGTTTTACGTCACATGGCATTTTAATTCCTGATCGATTCTCAATGATAAAAATGGATTATGCAGCAAAAATGAACAATGACAGCTAACAGTTTCAAAGTATGCCCTTTAGTGTCACCTGCTTAATAGAGCATATCCTGTGTTAGAGATCGTTGTGCCAAGCTAAAATGTCGCAAACAAAGTGCTTTAATCTCAGAAGTATTTTTAAATAATCACATTTAACTCCTTCCTTTCGTTTCTCCTCATCGCAATTCCGTGCCTTTACTCGAAATGAGCGCGTTTTTCTTCAACGCCAGGTTAAAACGGTTAAGAAAGTCAATGATGCTTAGAAAGTGATTCACTGAAGTGAAAAACGTTCAGAACAAAGGTTTAATAATCATTCCGAATCATTCTCAGCATCTCCATTTTATTCACAATTAGCTGGAAGATTTATAAATAGAATTGTTATTCAATTCCTACTATTAGTTCACACACTCGCTATATATATATATATATCTTGTTCACATTTTTAATCATTAATAAAATACTTTTTATTCATCCACTCAAGTTCAAATAACATTTTATTGAACTTGTAATTGAACTTGTATACTTGATACAGTTATTTTTCAAATAATAATTCATTAATTAAATTTAAATTAATTAATTAAAAAATTTTAGATTTAAGTTGCTTGTATCTACCAATAAATGGCGCCAGATATAAAAGGAAAATTTAAACTTTATAACAGACTTTCTGCAATATAGTGAAAAAAAAAATACATTTTTTTGTAGGAATTGACGTAAATTTTTTTTTTATATTACTTTGTTTACTCATATATCTAATAATGTCTCTAGCTTTTATTTAAACTCTGTGTTTTTCTCCAGTGGGATGAAAAGTGAAAAACAAATATGACATTATATCATGCATTAAATCGGAATTGCCTGATAAATAAAACATTAAGCTTTCAAACAAAGGCCGGTTTAAAATCCGATAAGAAATACAAAAGTTCTATACAAAAATTTCTCTTGTCCATACCTGGGATGAATACGATCCTAAGATTGTCTTTCCAATGGGCTTAGAAAAGGGTAAGAGGATCAGAATCCCTTCTCTCAAATGCCTCCACTAGAAGTAATCATTCAAAACTTTGATAATAATGTGGGGTTTCTTGTAGCAGGTCATATTTTGTGCATCATAGGTGCAGCGAATGACCTCTTGATACAGTTAAATTGCAGTCCTCCTAACGATTATTACAACAAGCTTTTACAAAAGACTACAGATTCAATCTGCATTATGGGAGAAGGCTTTCGTTTGATATCTATTGTAAAAAAGGAATAAGATTCATACAACAGTGTAACTTCAACCTTTACTTGCTGAGGATATTAAAATCTAGTCATGATATCTTCTTACTATTTTTTTTATTACAAAAAGCACCTGATTTTACATCATTGGCTCCCCTTCATCACGAATGAGATCGGAGCATAAAGATGGTATGCAAAACAGAAAAAACATAACAAAACAGTAATTCATGACAATAACAATAACAATAATTATATCCAAAACTGTGACTACATGAAGATAAAAGAAAATTAGTCACTGGATGTTAATTGCGTTGACTCTCTAGCCTGCCATTATCTGCTGTATAAGTTTTCTTCATTCAATGAAGAACAACTGGGCAAATGATCTTTGTCCATCTTATTTATCTGGTTGCACAAAGGACTGTTATATATACCAATGCTTCATTTCTTATTGTTCACTGAATATTTCTAAACAAGCTATTTAGAAAACTGTCAGGTCTTAGTCCTGAAAGCGAAGAATATACAAATGCGTTTGAAGTTTACACATCAGCATTGGATTTCAGATTAATATTTTTTTTTACAGATAATTTGATAGTTAGCTTATAGAAAGGCAAGAGACCTTTAATTTGAAAAGGGTTAAAAAAGACAGAAAGGATATCACACAAATACTGAATTCGGGATACCATTTCTCATTGTTAACTGATGTCTGTAATGAAGAAGGAAGATTACTAATATCTTCCTTCTTCATTACAGACATCAGTTAACAATGTTTTTCTAACTTTTTTTTTGTCATCTCACTTCACAAAATGCATTGTAAAAATTTTTAAAAAGTCCCAATAGGAAAAACTATACAAATGTGATGAAAGTATACACTCCAGCATTTTAACTTTAGAACAATATTGATGTGTTCTCTTACCTTTTCTTGACTTAAGAGATTTAGTTTGAATAGCGACCGTAGATATCACCTGATTTGAAAGCATTGTGGAATCACGTTAAACCCTTCTTAAGTTCATTTGGAAGAATATCCATATTCGAAATGGGATCCCTTTCCATAAACATGATTGCTTCCACATAGAGAACGTGATTTGCAAACACTATGTCTTTTCAAGTGGATTAAGGTTACGTTGTTTCATTGTAACTTTACTGAATGAATATTTTATGATACATTTGCAAACGCGTATATAGATAAATTAATATAATTAACTCTCTTTGACACCCACTCTCGCACTCTCTCTATATATATGTGTGTGGGAATATATATATATATATAATCATAATTTTCGTATCTCTTAGCAGTTAAACATTAGTTATGAAGCATAAACTTTATAATGAAATTAAAGGATGTTAGCTTACAAAACAATTGACGTTATTTTCCAATACTTGCTGTAGGAAAACATGGTGGATTCAAAAAGAAAAAAATATTTTGTTGTTGCTTTTCTTAAAATATTAGATGCATTAATTCACGCAAATTATTCTTTCAAGTAATAAATTTTATTTATCTTGTATAAAACTTTGAAAAATGCATACATTTTTATATTCGGATCATATTTACGCATTTGTGTGAGCATATGTGTGCATATGTGTGTATATGTGCATATGTGTGAGCATATGTGTCAACGGCCATACCATGCTGAATATACCGGTTCTCGTTTCGATCACCGAAGTCATATTTCAGTACTATGGGTGGGTGACCACCTGGGAACACCGCGTGCCGTTGGCATTCACACACATTTGGGACCTGAATGGCCGAGTGTCTAGCGCTCGGTGCCACAGGTTTCGGGTTCGATATGTGCCATGGATTTTTGTAGTGGTTCGGAATCCACTTTAAGCTGTAGGTCCCGGTCTCCTATGACTGTAAGAGTGTCACGGAGCCAAAGTCAGACTTCTACCTACGGGGTGCTCCATCACAACAGAAGCTGCTTCCTTGCCCTTCAATCATGAGTACGTTCGTGGGCTTGGCCAGCCAAGTGGGATAAGAAACAACAAACAACAACATATGTGTTATCATATTTACGTATATGTGTGAGCATATATGTATATGTGAGTGCAGTATGCATATGTGTGATCATATATAGCCCATCTGTTTCTGCCGGACACTGACGATGACTCACAACAACAACAAGATTGGTGAAAATATATTTTCGAAGCACCTCAAACCTCAATGATTCTGAATAACATAACATTAATAGCTGTAACAAAACTTATATTTTGTGTTAGGTCCCAACTAGTTAAAACATTTTTAAAGCATATTCTATGTTAAATGTATGTATGTATATTGTGTTTATGTATGTATTAAATAAGTATATTTTTAACCATTAAGAATAATATCTAGTCTACATATAACCCAATCTTATCTAAAAATTTAATACTTGTAAGAATATTATTTTCATTTGTATTTCCTATAAAGTTTTATTAACAAAAGATTACAACTGTTGGGTTTTTATTTGGAGAGAAAGCTGCTTCTGCATCCATCAAGCTTAGCTCAATTTTTTTTTCCAAGGCAAGGTCCTTCGTGACTCATCAAACCACAAGAATGTTGTTTCGGTCATCGACAGTCCGCTCCAGACGTTCGTTGCCCAACAGAATCACTTTTTTTGTTTTTCTAGGAAATCACCACTTTCTGTTTCAGTAGAGAACAAACACAGCATCCGAATTCAGCGCAGTTTGTTTTCCATATAATTCGAATAGAATACACTGCGGAGCTATTAATATCGGTTTATTTTCTTTGCATCCTTTAGTAAAATATCTTTTTTATTTTAATTTTATTTCGTTGAATACATTGGATACATTGCTGTTTAGTAATTCGGACAAATAGGTGAAAAATCTGAGGTCTAACGAAATCTTCTATGTGCTTCACTAATAAGTGACCTTTTTTATTTTAGAGAATAACAATACTAATTAAAAGTTTTACATGCAAAATTATTACATTACAGTTATTACATGCAAAATTTTTTTTATTTGCATGTAATTTTTTTTTTTTAGTTATTAAAAAATGATTTATTTTCTAAAATTTTTAAATTCGGCAAATAAAATCTATTTGCTTTTGCTATAAATATCACAAAAAATTAACTCTATGTATATGTATGTGTTAATAAAATGCAATTTTGTGTAGTTCGTAAGCGAATAAGAAAATGTGTAACTGTGCTTCCTCTTACACGCTGACAAGAGTTCTCCTTCTTTCTGTTCAGAAGAAATGGCTAGTTGGAATCTAGACCCTACCCGAGAGGAAGTACAGCGCAACTATGCTCCTCTGTTGAGAAACGTCTAGTTTGCAGTCTCTCACTCCGAAGAGAAATAAAGTTAGCACATCCTGGCACATTAGTTTGCCTGCAGACTCTCACTCGGGGAGAAAAAGTATATTTCGCGCATCTTCAGTTTATCCGAGTTTAGGGTTTTCGGCTTAGAAGTGGAGTTTTTCCACTAATCTCTAATTATCTGTCTTTCAATGTGTTAAAAATTGTATGTAACTAACTGCGTGTGGTGTTTGTGCGTGAGTAAATAAAGCTATGAGTTCTATAACCCATGCCTCAAGTATGTGGACCTAGCCACACCCATTTACAATCTGGTTGCCCTACCTGCACACTACAAAAGGTAAATGAATGCCGGTTAATGACATCAACTTGATACAATTAGCAATACACTCTTTTTTTCAACGACAGACATGTTAGCGCTCTCAGAGGAACAATATAAAAAATTGGATTTATTTAAATGCAGTGAAATAGAAAATAACTTTTTTCTCTAATACAAGGGTATTTATACTTTCTCTGATCCATCCATGAAATTTGAAATCTGTTAATTACTTTGTAAATGGATGTCTAGCCTTTTTGCTTCTCTGGTTCATAATTGGAGAAAAAAATTCTTGTTTCTGTCCACTGATAAGATATATTCATTTTAGCCGTTCGTTAAGAAAATTACAATAGTTAAGAAAGATAATCAATTTGATACAACGAGAAAGTGTACAAATAAAAAAAGAAATAAGCTTCTGATAATTGTAAATAAATTGGTTAGGCTTGATCGCCGAGAGACTGGCGCTCGATGCAGCAAAGTTCGAGCCTCGGCGGCGCCATGGATGTTTGTAGCGATTTGGAATTCACGTTAAACAGTAGGCCCCGGTCTAATAGGATCGTAGATCGTTAGGCGTACTGCTGAAAATCCGACCACGTAAAAGTATAACATATCCTGCCTCGAAATCTGCCAGCAGGCAGAAGGCATTGGTCCAACGTGGGGCTGTTGTGCCAATGATCATAGTATTAATTGTGTTTGCCACGTGCATAACCACTGAGCAGATTTTTGATTCCGTTATATTAATTTTTTTTAATCAATAGAAAGCTCTAAGAGCTTTAAATACTGAAACAAAACCTTTCTCTAGAAATCGGGAAAAAATTTCATTTTTTATTTATTACAGAATCTAAAAATGTATTAATTAATTAAAAAATAATTTAATTTAAATAATTAGTTTAATTTAAATAATTAAAAATTTTAAAAAATTTAGAATTTCATGAAAAGGGGCCTTGTTTACAGGGCCTGTGGGGGTCTTGCTACTTGTTTTGGACTACTTGTATCCCGTAAAAAATCTTTTATAAGACCCCTTTATTTAAAATAATATTTTAATCATTTATATGCATTTATTTGTATTCTTCACACACAGAAAATAAAAATTATGCTACTGAAGCTTTAACTATATTTAGATGGCAATAACTTGGAGCCCGCGCTTTTTCATAAGACTTCTATTTTTTGTTTAAATTTAAAATATTCAATCAGCGAAAAACTAACGTTTTTAAGACACTGAAAGTTATTTTAAACTAATGTGTTCAAAATTTTATAGCATATTTCTGCTAGAAAAAATGAAGATGAATAAAATTTTCAAATATTATGATGAGCATTTCGCTTTTCTTTCCCATGGATTAACTGATACCAAAATATATACGTTTAATACCTATCGAAGAATACTGTTTCTCATTAATTATAGATCTGATGAAAAAATATTAAGGAAACTTTGGATTCTACATAGTACTGACCTGCTGTAAATGTTTCCTCATATGTGTTTTTCAGAAACATATGAGACACTATATCTTCACAATGTACCATTTTTTAAATTGAAGGGTTTTATTATTGAATTATTAATGGACTGCCAAAAGGACACCCTCATCATATCAGGTTTCCACTTGTCATTGTGCGAAAACAACAGAAGGCACCAGAAAAAAATTGGAGAAGCTATAAACATCTTTTAGTTGCGAAAAATCAAACACGGAAACTTCTGTGAAGATATATCAATGAAAAAAAGGATGAAAAATGTGAAATTGCTTCTTTTGGAATGGATTTACAGATACAAGCATTAACAGTTGCTCATACTAGAACAACAACTACCCAGTTACGTAATGGTAGGACTACCAATTCTGTATTTTAAATATTTTTTTTTAAATGCTTTATATCTGCATCTGTATATAGCTTAATGCCCAATATAGTGAAGCTCTCAAAATAGGGGCCGTTAGAATTTGGCCAGTTTTTGGGACGCCTACTGAGAGATAAGTCTCCAAATGAGGTAACCCGTGTTTCTTGTACTAAACTTCGGTATAAAATCTCAACCCGTTATTTGGCGTACATTGGCGAAACGAGTTTTTGAAGCCAAATACCAAAGTCCACTATTCTGCGATTTTGGCAAGCATATAATATGTTTTATGGAAAATTATTTGAATTGAATTTGGCATCGTTAAAGTACATTATTTCCTACCAGGGATATATATTCTAAAATTTAACTAAATATATATCTATGAAATATAAAATTGTAGAAGAAATTTTGTGGAAACTAAAGTTACTTGTGATGTCAATGGTTATTATGTTGTTTTATATATACATACCTTCTGAATAAGTATTTTAGGACAATTCGATAATGAATAATAATTCATAAGAGAGATTTTTCTATAAGGTAGTGTTTTGATATATGGTCAACTACATATTCTTTTTTAATACATTCAATTTGATAATAATTGTAAGAAAACATAAGAAAGAAAATTTGAAAAGAAAATGTTCAGTGATATATTGATATGTAAATAATTCATTTTAAATTCAAATTATTGCATTTCTTTATTTTTCACTTAAATAGTTCTGTTAGTTTGAAGACGTTATGTGGGGAATTAGATAATAAGTTTAATTTTCGAGAATCCAACTAACAAGTATACAAATAAAAAAAAAAAAATCATTGAAACAAATAAATAAATTTAATCCCAATATCAATTCACATAAAAAGATTTAATTTATAGCTCTCTACTTGTGAAAGTATAGATTATTTACTATAAATTGATGAAGAAAAATAAACTTCATGTATCTTGTAGCGCAACTCAAGTGCTTTTATTTTTACACAAAAAAAATATATCAAATCTGGCAACAATGTTCCATTTGTAACAAAACGGTTCATTTCAAAACAATATACCTGACTATTACTTCTTATAACAATGTAAATATTGTTACAAAACAATGATTGTTATCAACAGCGTTAGTTGATCTTCACATTTGGTTCGTGGCTATTGAAGCGAACTGTGAATTTTTGCGATTGAGATTTTCATATTATTATTTCTGCCAAAAAAACAGGACTTTTGAAATATTTCTGATGGATCGAGAGATGAGTTTTGAGGACGACCTCAAAATGTTTGTTCACATGATGGCTTTCTTCATGGGCGTGAAGATTGTTACGGATTGCTTTGATGTTTCAATTTTTGACGGAATTTTTGGCGTCTCTGTGATGTTGATCACTGGGATTGTAATCAATAAAAGTACTGTATTACGACTGGAAAAACTTTTTAGCGATTTGGAGGCGTAGGATGTTGAAATTGTGGATTTTTACGAAGAATTTGATTGGAATTATTGTATTTACAGTAATAGAAAGTCTTTTGATAGCATTATATGCTTCTGGTTTCTTTGGTGTAATAGTTATGGTTGTAATAGCTATTGAGCTATATAAATATGTGCAACAAAAGCCATAACATTGATATTTTAAAATAGACAATATATTTTATCTGAAGAAATGAACCATTCCAAAATAATAGTAATTTGAAATCATTTGTTATTGTTTTTATTGATCAGGATTGATTTTGATTGCCAAAAGTAAGCAAATTAAAAAGTTGTCTTCGCCTTAATGGCGGAGATTATGGAGTGTTTCGGAGCGGAATTTTTGGCAAATTGAGTATGGAACGATCAATAGATTGACCTCTGAATAATATAAAAACTGAATAACTACTAGATATCCTTAATTAAGATGGATTTTGATTGCCAAAAAGTAAGCAAATTAAAAAGTTGTCTTCGCCTTAATGGTGGAGATCATGGAGTGTTTCGGAGAGGAATTTTGGCATCATGAAAGTGAAAGGATAACTAGATTTGAAATTAAGAAACAAACAATAGAATAGCTCTGAGGAAATATTCATTTAATTTAAACTTCATCCATCAGTTTGGTACAGAGGATTAGGGCTCCTGGCGACACCTCTTTAAAAGACGCATCGAGATTTCTACCTCCTGGGTGATGTGGAAATGAAATCATTAACAATCAATATTGTTTTACTCTCGTCACTTAAACATTATGAAAGCAATAGAAATTTCTTAAAAATAAAAGTTTTTCTTATACTAACTGTGACGATTCTGAATTGATTTTAGAGATTGTCAATTCTGGCTCCCGCCCCCCAATTCAGAGTGTGTATAAGTTGCACATTTTAGATTATAATGCATCCATCGTGTACCATCCGTTTTGATTAAAATAGTTACAGCGGAATATTTTTAAGAATTCTATCATGAATAATTTCTTTACGATCCTGTATCAAGATATAAAAAGGCTTAACTATTAATCTGGCGAGATATTTTGAATGTTTTTTTATATTACACACGCATATATATATATACGCGTAAACGCTCACATACACACACACATATATGTATATATATATATATATATATATATATATATACATACGCGTAAAGACTCACGTATAAATATATAAACGAGAAACATACACATATACATACAAATATTCATTTGCATTTACCCACACACGGGAAATATGAACATGCATATGCGCATACAGATATATTTGCATGCATGCATATATAAATATGCATTGTAACTGAGGGTGTCCCATAATTATACTTTCTAAAATAAACACCAGTACCCTATCAATACAACATTACTCACAGAGGAATACATATTAGGACGCACATAGTCATATGCGCCTTTACAAGTAATAGCATATAAATAAAACCCTAATTTTGTGAAGGGGGAATTTTATTTGCAAGAAGGTGAATTCGGATTGCCACACTTGTAAGTAACTTAACACATAAGTGAATGTTAATAAAATTATGTACGGCGTAAATTTTATCGCATCCTATATATATATATATATATATATACATATATATATATATATATATATATATATATATATATATATATATATATATATATATATATATATATATATATATATATATATATATATATATATATATATATATATATATATATATATATATATTATGGGTTAAATAAAAATTATGCATAGAAAGAAATACCCCAATTTAATATCAAACGTTTAACAAGATTTGTGGTTGTGAAAATAAACATTTTCGAGAAAGTACCATACAAAATAAGGAAATATTTTTCTTTTAATTAAAGCACATTTTTTTTTTTAAATTTGTGAGTCACCTAGGCTAAAAGTAGTCTAGTCCCATCTTATTTATCTCCTTTACTGGAAGGTATTTTACTTAGATAATTTATACATTCAAAAACAAAGAAAAATTATTACTGAATATAAAAACACGCAGATAAGAGTTTTCATTGCTTTGCCTGTATTTTTATCGGAATGACTTTCAGCAACGGAACAAACATTAAAAGTATTTTCTTAACTTATCATTTTTTTCTGAAATATGCATCATTTTTTGTTTGAGCATAAGCAAATTTTCAAGATTTTGGCTATCGTGCAATTTGAAACACTCTCCACAGCCCTATAAAATCCTTCAATTATTTCTGATCTGTAAATAATTTAGTACATATTATTGAACGTGCCCCACCAATTACATTAAAAAATATAACTCACATTTATTTACCACACGTTAACATATATAATAAGTTTTTCATTAATATAATTGAAAACTACAACAATGTTTATGTAAATCTATATTAATATTTTATACAAATCTTACCGCCGCCCAATTTTTATAGACACATGGTTGGAGAACCTACAGCTTCATTGGCACACGCACAAACATAACAATTAGATACATACACTATTTAACACATTTAAAGACTTATAATTATGGATTCTGGGAAATACTCACTTCTAAGCCGAAAACCCGAATCTAGGCTACGCGCAAGGTGCTCAAAGTATACTTACTCTCGGGTTAAAGTCTGTAGGCCATCTGACCATTTCTCCTGAATGCCCCAGGAAGGCATAGTGCAAAGGAGGAAGAAGCATGGTTTGCAGCATAAATTTCCTCAGTGTCACTACTGAAAATATAACAGTTAATAAAGAAAATGTGTATAAATATTGTATATTTGTATAAATTGACCAAGATCAATACAAAAGAATATTACAGTATAAATTTTTGTATTGTTTAGTATTTAAAATGATAAAATTCCAACATGTTATTTGCAGAAAATCCACTATAAATTAACTTATTGTACGAAATCATAAAACCTGATGGTTTTAACTCCGTAAACCTCAAATTCCATTTTCATTTATCTTTTACCAATTGTATATGTTGCTATTATCATTCATAAATATATTACAGCCCACTTCTAACAGCTTAGTAGAAATGTTTAAGGAAATATTCCAATAGTAATCGTGAAAGGAGCTTCATTTAAGAAGGATTTAATATCACGCATTGAATATAAATTTTACTTCACTTTTTGCAAATTACGTTTTTGCGTGTATACTCGAGAGGTTGGGTTATGAGAAAATGGAACTCATAAAATGGTACTTCTTTAAACGAATGGTTTCACTATTGCATTTTAAGTAGAAATATTAAAATTTTCTTCCATTGTAATTCTGATGTTATTTAAATTAAAATCTCAAAGTGGAAGTTTCATTTCAGATTAAACCTAGCATCACACACTATCTCTTTTAGAAAACCAAAAAAAAAAAAAGGCTTTGGTTACGAGGATTAAATGGAAGTCGCACTCATCTTACTTGTTTAAGTTATTTCTTTATTCTGTCGTTTCGACGTAGCACATTTTCATATGTGAATATATAAAATTTATATATAATGAATATATAAATAGATAAAAGCATCTTATAAATGTTTTCAAAAGGCAGAGACCGCAAACTGTATTAAGAAAATGATACAAAACTTATTTTATGAATTATATAAATGGGATAATACCATTATAATGCACGGGTGTTGGTGTCCGAAAATAAGAAAATTTAAATCTTTTATAGATTTTCTCGAAAAGTATCGAACGAAAAGTAAAATTAATATTTCCAATTAAAGATTGTTCTTATCCCACTTGGCAGACAGCAACATTCAGACCAAGTACAAAGAACCCGTGTGTTCTCATGGGAGGATGGAAAGGGGGAGGCGGCAACTTCTGTTGTGATGACGCACCCATAGGTAGAAGTCTGACTAGGTTCCGTGATGATGAAGAAGAGCAATGACGGGCAGGACTTTTAGCTGGAACTACCCCGCATTTGTGTATCGTAAAGAAAACGATACGCAATTGCAAAAAAAAAAAAAAGTTATGGAAAACTCTAACAGATAGTTCAACTAACGAGGCAAGATGCTGAACATCACAAATGTCATCGAGACTCCTCGTTTTTTGAATCGGTGTCTGCAACAAAGCCGCCAGCAGATTGAACCTCCGTCCTACTTTTCTACAGCGGCGCGCGTTACCACTTGACCACGAATGGGGTCTAAATAAAGATACAAATCTCTGGTATCGAATATGTAAGAGTATACGTGAGTTTCGATTGTGCATGTAAAGCAGTTGTTCTTAAACTTATATTGTTTTACAGCTCTTTGAAAAGGTGTCTCAGTACCGTTAACTACTTTCTTGAACAAACCGAAGGATATATTATAAACAAATTATGTTATTTCATGCATCTATATATCTACCTCTGTCTTAAAACATAATAATTAAAGGGGATGTAAATAACAGTACAATTGAAACACCAAGGAAATATGTTCCTAATTTCAGTAGTACAATGTGTAGTACAAATATCTCTTGGAGAGGTTTGCTTTTGTCGCTCTATGGTCATTTTGTGCACACTTTGGGCTAAACAGACCGGGGCCTACAGTTTAACATGGATTTCGAGCCACTAACAAACATCCATGCCACCATCAGGATTCGAACCTGAGGCCTGTTGTACCAAAAGACCAGAGAGATAGCTAATTGGCCATCAGGCGCCGCACATGCTTATGAAAGATAGAACATTAGGCCCACGAATAACTTCATTCAAAATAAGTCACTCTCCATTAATTACTTATATTAGGAGTTCATGAAAAAAAATTTAATCACATTTCACAAATAATAATCCAGGGTGACTCAGCTGTCATGAAATACACTTTGAAGGGTGGTATATCTTACTAAAACATACATTACAAAAAATGTATGTAATGTAGGGTCGAATGTGACTCGTTGAGGCACGAACACAAAAAATGAGACACGAAAAGAAAAACTCTTGTATGTTTGCATGCAATGGTAGGTGCATGTGTATGCATGTAATGTATGTGCATGTGAGTAATATGTGTATTCGCATGTAAATATATCTGCATGTGTATGTATGTACTTGTGTGCGTGGGTATAAATGCGTGTATTTGTATTTATTTGTATGTGCGTGTGTACGCGTATACGTATTTGCATCTATGTGTAGGCAAATACATACGTTCTCACGTTCATATATACATACACAAACACATAATAACATTATTTTAATAAAATTTTTAATAATCACATAACTATATTTTAGTGTTTTATATTCTGAAGTAGAAGCATTTATTTTTGTTAATAAATGTTCCATCACAAATATGACGACGTGTCTCACGTAGGTGATCTAATAAATAAGAAAATATTTGTGTAATATAAAATAAAAGTTTCACTAAAGTTTTCTGTTGTATATTAAACTATAATATATCCATATCTATAATAGACAAAGCTCATTTGAAATTTCAACCATATAATTTGCAAATTTTTAATATTAACGTATTACTTGTGTGATATGAAATCTGTTTTTTTCTTTGCCACATACGTGACCACATGCAAAAGTTTTGTTGTTATCAAAGAAAAAAAAATAACAAATGTTATTTCTGTTAAGCATAGTTATTTGTTTCTTTTTTACACGCAAAGAAATCCATTGAGTGTTTCATTTCATTAATAAATAAAATAGAAAGCTTTAAGAGTGTTATACACTGAAACTAAACATTTGCTCTAGAAATCGGAAAAAAATTTCATTTTTTTTACTTATTATAGAATTTAAAAAAATTCTTAATTATTTAAAAAAATTAATTAATTTAGTTTAAATTTAAAAAATTTAGAATTTCATGATAAGGAGCCTCGTTTACTGAGTTCGTCCCGTAAAAACTCTTTTATAAGACCTCTTTATTTAAAATGATATTTTAATAATTTATATGCATTTATTTCTATTTTTGGAAAAACAGAAAATAAAAACTACGCTACTTAGCTTTAACTTTTTTTAAATGGCAATAACTGTGAGCCCGCGCTTTTTATATGATATCTATTTTTTTTAATTTAAAATATTCAATCCGTGAAACATTAATGTTTTTAAGACATTGAAAAGTTATATTAAACGGAAGCTGCTCATACAAATAAAATATGCTCAAAATTTTTAAACCGTATTTCTGGTAGAAAAAGGAATATAATTTTCAAATATCATGCAGCAAATATTAAGCATTTCGCTTTCTTTATGGAGAAAAATTTTCCATGGATTAAATGATATCAAAAATATATAGATTTAATACCCATCGAAGAATACTGTTTCCCATTAACTATAGATCTGATGAAAAAAATATTAAGAAAACTTTGAATTCTACATAATACTGGCCTGCTGAAAAGATTTGCTCATGTGCTTTTCAGAAACATATGAGACACAATATCTTCACAGTATACCATTTTTTTTAAAATGAAGAGTTTTATTATTGAATTATTAATGGACTGTCAAATGGACACCATCATCACATCAGATTTCCACTTCATTCTTTATTGTGCGAAAACAACAGAAGGCACCAGAAAAAGTGAAGAAGTTATAAACATGTTTTAGTTGCGAGAAATCAAACACGGAAACTTTTATGAAGGAATATCAATGAAAAATGGGAAATTGTTTCTTTTGGAATGGATTTACAGATACCAGCAATACCAGTTGCTCATACTAGAACTACAACTGCCCACTTACTTCATGGTAGGTCTACCAATTCTGTAATTTTTTAAAATGCTTCATCTCTGAATCTGTATATAGCTTAAAAACCCAATATAGTGAAGCTCCCAAAATAGAGCCGTCGGAGTTGGCTAATTTTTGTGAAGCCTACTGAGAGATAAGTCTCCAAATGAGGTATCCCGTGTTTATTGTATTTCTTGCAATTCTCTTCGCATAAAATCTCAACCCGTTACTTGGCGTACATTGGCGACAAAAGTTTTGACGCCAAATCCCAAAGGCCACTATTCTGCGTTTTTACCAAGCATATATTATGTTTTATGGAAAATTATTGGAATTGGATAATGACATCGATAAAGTACATTATTTCCTACCAGGGATAGACATTCTAAAATTTAACTAAATGTAAATAAATAATATCGGAATATCGTTTCATTGTCAAAGTTGTAGAAGAAATGTTTGGAAGCTAAACTTATTTATGATGGTTATTAAGTTGTTTTAATCTATCAAAGAGCTCAATCTTTCCGAATAATTCTTTTAGTCTAATTCAACTGATAATTTCGATAATGAATAATAATTCATAAGATCAAATTTTTAAAAATGGTCTATTATGATCGGGGTATCTATTTTACTATATGGTCTATTATTTATTATATGCATTTAGTTTTATTATAACTATAAGAAAGAAAATTAATAAAAAAAACTGTTCAGTGATGTACTGATCGGTAAATTCGGTTTTAAATTTAAATATTTGTATTTTTTCATTTTCAATTGCTAATAAATTCCCTTTTCGAGAATCCAACTATCAATTATATAAATAAAATAATCAAAAAAATAATAACGTTATTTTTATTTCAATATTAAATCATATTAAAAGGTTTAATTTATCGCTCTCTCTCTTTGTGAAAATATAGATTATTAACTATAAATTGATGAAAAAAAATAAACTTCGTGTATCTTGTAGCGTCCTCAAATGCATTTTATTCGTACATAAAGAAATGTATCAAATCTGGCAACAATGTTTCATTTGTAACAAAACGGCTCCTTTCAAAACAATATACTAGACTATTACTTCTCATAACAATGTAAATATTGTTATAAAAGGATGATTGTTATCAACAGCATTTGTTAATCTTCACATTTGGTTCGTGGCCATTGAAGCGAACTGTGAATTTTGCGATTGAGATTTTGATATTATTATTTCTGCCAAAAAAGCAGGACTTTTGAAATATTTCTGATGGATCGAGAGATGAGTTTTGAGGACGACCTCAAAATGTTTGTTCACATGATGGCTTTCTTCATGGGCGTGAAGATTATTACGGATTGCTTTGATGTTTCAATTTTGACGGAATTTTTTGGCGTCTCTGTGATGTTGATCACTGGGATTGTAATCAATAAAGTACTGTATTACGACTGGAAAAACTTTTTAGCGATTTGGAGGCGTAGGATGTTGAAACTGTGGATTTTTACGAAGAATTTGATTGGAATTATTATATTTACAGTAATAGAAAGTCTTTTGATAGCATTATATGCTTCTGGTTCTTTGGTATAATAGCTATGGTTGTAATAGCTATTGAGCTATATAAATATGTGCAACAAAAGCCATAACATTGATATTTTAAAATAGACAATATATTTTATCTGAAGAAATGAACCATTCTAAAATCATAGTAATTTGAAATCATTTGTTATTGTTTTTTTATTTATCAGGATTGATTTTGATTGCCAAAAAGTAAGCAAATTAAAAGCTGTCTTCGCCTTAATGGTGGAGATTATGGAGTGTATCGGAGCGGAATTTTTGGCAATTTGAGTATGCGACGATCAATAGCCACTAAATAATATAAAAACTCAACAACTACTAGATATCCTTAATTAAGATTGATTTTGATTGCCTAAAAGTAAGCAAATTAAAAAGCTGTCTTCGCCTTATTGGTGGAGATTATGGAGTGTTTCGGAGAGGAATTTTGGCATCATGAAAGTGAAAGGATAACTAGATTTGGAATTAAGCAAACTATAGAATAGCTCTGAGGAAATATTGATTTAATTTAAACTTCATTCGTTTGGTACAGAGGATTAGGGCTCCTGGCGACACCTCTTTAAAAAAGACGCATCGAGATTTCTACCTCCTGGGTGATGTGGAAATGAAATCATTGACAATCAATATTGTTTACTCTCGTCACTTAAACATTATGAAAGCAATAGAAATTTCTTAAAAATAAAGTTTTCTTATACTAACTGTGATAATTCTGAATTGATTTTAGAGATTGCAATTCTGGCTCCCGCCCCCAATTCAGAGTGTGTATAAGTTGCACATTTTAGATTATAATGCATCCATCGTGTACCATCCGTTTTGATTAAAATAGTTACAGCGGAATATTTTTAAGAATTTGATTATGAATAATTTCTTTACGATTCTGCATCAAGACACAAAAAAAGGCTTAACTATTATTCTGGCGAGATATTTTGAAAGTATTTTTATATTACGCAAGCATATATATATATACGCGTAAACGCTCACACATATATACATATAAATGCTCACACATATATACATACGCGTAAATGCTCACGTATAAATATATAAACGCAGAAACATACAGATATATATACAAATATTCATTTGCATTTACCCACACACGGGAAAATATGAACATGCATATGCGCATACAGATATATTTGCATACATGCATATATAAATATGCATTATAACTGAGGGTGTCCCATAATTATATTTTCTAAAATAAACACCAGTCCATATACAATGCAACATTACTCACTGAGGAATACATATTAGGACGTATATATTCATATGAGCCTTTACAAGTAATAGTATATAAATAATACCCTAATTTTGTGAAGGGGGGATTTTATTTGCAAGAAGGTGAATTTTGATTGGCACACTTGTAAGCAACTTAACACATAAGTGAATGTTAATAAAATTTATATATAAAATTTATACATATATATATTTATATATGTATATATTTATATATATATATATATACATTATATATATGTGTGTATATATTATGGGTTACACAAAAATTATGTATAGAAAGAAATACCTCACTTTAATATCAAACGTTTAACAAGATTTGTAGATGTGAAAATAAACATTTTCGAGAAAGTACCATACAAAATAAAGAAATATTTTCTTTTAATTAAAACACATGTATATTCTTTTTTTGAAATTTTGTGAGTCACGTAGACTAAAAGTAGTCTAGTCCCATCTTATTTATCTCCTTTACTGGAAGGTATTTTACTTAGATAATTTATACATTCAAAAACAAAGAAAATTTATTACTGAATATAAAAACATGCAGATGAGAGTTTTCATTACTTTGCATGTATTTATATCGGAATGATTTACAGCAACGGAACAAACATTAAAAGTGTTTTCTTAACTTTTTTTTTTTCTTATGAAATATGCATCATTTTTTTTTTTTTTTTTTTGTTTGAGCATAAGTAAATTACCAAGACTTTATCTATAGCGCAATTTGTAATACTAATAATTTAGGGTAAATGCTAATCCCGAATCCCCTCTCCTAATCTGTAAATAATTTAGTGCATATTATTCAACGTGTACCACCAATTACATTAAAAATATAACTCACATTTATTTACCACACGTTAACATACATAATAAAGTAAGTTTTTTTTTAATATAATTGAAAACTACATCAATGTTTATGTAAATCTATATTAATATTTTACATAAATCTTACCGCCTCTAATTTTTATAGACACATGGTTGGAGAACTTACAGCTTCATTGGCACACGCACAAACGTCACAAACATAACAATTAGATGCATACACTATTTAACACATTTAAAGACATATAATTATGGTTTCTTTGAAATACTCTACTTCTAAGCCGAAAATCCCAATCTTGGCTACGCGCAAGGTGCTTAAAGTATACTTCCTCTCGGGTTAAAGTCTGTAGGCCATCTGACCATTTCTCCTGAATGCCACAGGAAGGCGCTCCTGACAGTGCATAGTATGAAGAAGCATGGTTACAGCATAAATTTCCTCAGTGTCACTACTGAAAAATATAACAGTTAATAAAGAAAATGTGTATAAATTTTGTATATTTGTATAAATTGTCTGAGATCAGTACTAAAGAATATTACAGTATAAATTTTTGTATTGTTTAATATTTAAAATGATAGAATTCCAACACGTTATTTGCAGAAAATTAACTATAAATTAACGAATTGTACGAAGTCATAAAACCTGATATTTTTAACTCCGTAAGCCTCAATTTCCATTTTAATTTATCTTTTACCAATTGTATGTGTTTCTATTATTATTTATAAATGCATTACAGTTCTCTTCTAATTCCTTAAGAAATGTTTAAGAAAATATTCTAATAATAATCGTGGAAGGAACTTCATTTAAGAAGGATTTAATATCACGCATTGAATTTAAATTTTACTTCACATTTTGCAAATTACGTTTTTGCGTGTATACTCGAGAGGTTGGGTTATGAGAAAATGGAACTTTTAAAATGGTACTTATTTAAACGAACAGTTCCACTATTACATTTTAAGTAGAAATATTAAATTTTTCTTCCATTGTAATTCTGATGTTATTTAAATTAAATTGTCAAAGTGGAAGTTTCATTTCCGATTAAGCCTTGCATCACACACTATCTCTTTTAGGAAACCAAAAAAGGTCTTTGGTTACGAAGATTAAATGGAAATCGCCATCATCTTACTTGTTTAAGTTATTTCTTTATTCTGTTGTTTCGACATAGCATAGTTTCATTTTTCGAATATATAAAAAGTGAAATATAATGAATATATAAATATATAAAAGCATCTTATAAATAAATGCAGACACCGCAAAATGTATTAAGAAAATGATGTAAAATTTATTTTGTAAATTATATGAATGGGATATTATCATTATAATGCACGGATGTTGGTTTTTGAAAAGAAAATTTGCATCTTTTTAGATTTTCTCTAAAAGTATGGAACGAAAAGTAAAACTAATGCTTCCAAATAAAGATTTTTTTTTCTTATCCAACTTGGTAGACAGCAACATCTAGACCAAGTCCAATAACCCGTGTGGTCTCATGGAAGGAGGGAAAGCGAGGAGAAAGGTTGTGATGGAGCATCCGTAGGTAGAAGTCTGGCTTGGCTTCGTGACATTAATGAAGGAGGGTAGTGCCTTCAGGAAGGACTTTTAGGAGGAACTACTCCGCATTTGTGTATCATAAGGGAAGAAAACCCTGAAAACTCCCGCCAAGTAGTCCGATTAACGAAGGGTCCTGATGGGCGAGCGGCTAGAGTTCTGGTTTTTTGTGTCCAGATTTTGGATTATAATCCCGGCGGTGCAATGGATGATTGCAGTGGTTCGGAATCAATTTAAGCCATTGGTCTCTGTCTCATTTGACCGTAGAGTGTCACAGAGCCCAATCAGACTTCTTCTCACCCACATCATTTCCAAACTGTAAAGAGACAACTCAGCTCTAGGCACAATGATGTGGCGTGGTGTGGTAATAGTAGTCTGACTAATGAGGAAAGAGGCTGAACATCCCAAACGCCATCGAGTCTCCTAGTTTTCTGAAGCACTGTCTACAAAAAACCGCCAGCAGCTTGAACCTCCGTCCTAAATCTCCCCAGCGGTGCGTATTACCATTGAGCCTCGAATTGGGTCCAAATAAAGATACAAAAATCTTGTATCAAATACCTAAGAGTATACGTGCGTTTGGATTGTGCATGTAAAGCAGTGGTTCCTAAATTTATTTTGTCTTACAGCCACTCCTTGAAAAAATGCTTCTTAAACTACTTTATTTAAACAAACGAACAGAAAGATATAGTAAAAACAAATTATTGACTTTCATACATCTGTATATCTACCTCCATCATGAAACATAATGAGTAAAGATGATGTAAATAAATCACCTTGAAGACTGGATTTATAAAATAATTTATTAAAATCAACCGCAACATTCGCATGGCACACATAAAATAAAAATAACAAAGGAATAATAAAAAAAAAAAAATGATGATAAACCTGGAGCTCTGCTGTCAATGAATGAACCCTGTGTTTCAATTTTCTTCAACCATGCTCTTAAATCTCCACAAATCGCTGCATCTATGCATATTTATTTTAGTTAATAAATTTGTGTCCACACTAAACCTACATTCCCTTAGATATGACTAAGGTAATTTCGTGTTATGTTGCCTGATGGCCGAGTGACTAGCGCTCGGCCCACAAGTTTCAAGTCCAGGTCCAGGCGGTGCCATGGAAGCTTGTTCGAAATGCACCTTAAATCGTAGGTCCCTATCTAATATGACTGCTGAGCTTACGACTGACAACCCTACCACACAAAAATAAAACATTTCATGTTTCGGAATTTGCTAGTAGGCAGATGCCTGGTCCCACCCTGGGGCTGTTGCGGCGTTGAAGAAAAGGAATTTCGTATTATAGCCGATAATCCAGAATAAAGAAGGTAGCAGATTTTACACAATAGGTGAAAATGTACTAATAGTTATCCTAAAAATTTTTATCTTCTTTTTATGTTTTCACAGTCCTCTCAATTTCCGAATTTTTTTTTTAAGATTAGAGGAAATTCATAGGCAAGCGAAAATATTTGTGGAATTATAAAATAAATTTTTTTTTTTAAAAATATTTTAGGTCCAGTTAGTAAATGCTTACGGTGCTTACTGACCTCCGAAGGGGCCTCATCTCCAGTTAGAACAGGCATAAAATAAGTAAACAATAATAGGAACTTGACCAGACTATTTTTAATTTAAAGTAAAAAACTGTAATTCATGAAAAAATAAATTCCGAATTATTAAGAAGTAAAACAATGAACGGCGAAAATGAGAAAACACTCCCCCCCCCCAAAAAAAAAAAATTGCATTAGAATTTTACGCAATCTTTTAACAATGTCGGATGGCTCATATCTATTCATATTTTTTTATCTTAAAAAAAATGAGAGGAGAAATGACGGAGAGATTGAAAGTCGAGAAGTTTGAAGTGCAGATTGAGAGACTTAAATCTTAGAGGCAAGTCTTGTTAATATAACATATAAAGCCCGAAAGCTTATATGTAATGCGCCGACTCAAATTATAAGAACAAGTTCAAAATACTGGAATCATTCAGATAAAGCCTTTTAGTGGTAGCCCAAGAGCCGCAATGTCCAATGAATATCGATATTTGTCTATTACAGCGAGTATAACAGCTCCTCATTTCTCTTACGATCTTAATATGGCTACAGGAACATGTGTATAAAGGGTTACTTTTCCCAAAAGACTACACGAGACAGCTTTGTTTGCAAGATGACCTGCTAATTGCGTTCTGCTCACTTCATCCCACAGGACTGCCCGTTTAGAATGCTTCATCGACTTCTGACAAGAAGTTTGCGCTAGACTGGAGAACTGTTCAGCGGGGGAAAGTCCTATTCACTGATGGGATTCGGTTCAGCCTAACCATTGATTTTCGACTTGCTTTCAACTACAGAGTACCAGAGAGCCATTATATGTCCTCCAATTTCAAGATATCATTATGGCAGTGGAGGCATCATATTAAATAGACTCCATGTCTTCATGTCTCCATGGTTCTATGGAGAACTCCATGTCTTTGCCTTCTGTAAAGGTTCTGTAACTGGTATGAAATACAGAGACGAAATCTTGGAACTCTACGTTTGCCATCTCATTGGTATAATTGGTTTGCCATCTCATTTATATTAATGGGAAGCAAACTGTTCTCACACAAATTTTATCAGATCTGCGAATTTATTGAATATCAAAATATTCGTGGATTGATTGATCAGTCAAATCTGCAGACTTAAACCCTATAAATAATATATGGGATGCTCTAAGAAAGGCTATGGCAGTTTATCCTCCACCTTCCAGAACCATTCATGGCCTGAAAACATTATTGTTGCAAAAGTGAAATGGACTGTCACAAGGACTCGTAAATTAACAGCATGAAATCTCGTTGTGAGAACTGTATAATTATAAGAGGAGACTGTAACTTCTCAATGTCTACTTTGATTTTGTTCACATTTTAAGCTTAGTTTTAAACTTCCCATCTTTTTTGTAAATTTTATACACAAACATGAGTGTGTGTCATAAATGTTTTTTAAATTAACATATACGTATATTAAATCTCATTAAAATCTATCAAGTCTGTGTAGATATAAGAGGGCACATATTCTATCAAAATTAAAAAATTTCTTAATTTTAAACACACGTTTATATATAAGATGTACAGCTATATCATTATATATAGCGAGATTACGTTCAAGCAAAGAGGTGTATAATTGTTAAAATTATATCGACATATGATTAAGTTTGTATATATCGACATATGATTAAGCTCCTGAGATTTATCACACTTTTACAAAATATATGTATTTTATAACGGCCAAAGTAGTGAAAACCAATGCATTAAAAATACATTATTTGGCATTCATATATTCAAAAGTTAACTTTTGAAATTATGAGAAAAAAATAACTTTGATTTTAAAATAATATTCTTCCGAATGTATGACAGATATTGCTTGTTTTATTTATGAGTTGACAGTTATGAGTTCTCAGAATAATTAAATTGTAATCTGGTAAATCATGATGAGTGGGGAAACAAATATCGCACTAGTAAAATAAATATTTTTTAATGATTTCACTTTTTATTTCATTTATATTTACATATTTTTTATATTTCTTTTTTAGTCTTTATATTTTCTTTATATTTTTTACAGTATGCGTTTAGTATTTGTATCATTATTATTATATTATCTATATTTACATGTAAGAATAAAAGTAAAGCACAAAAATAAAAAGTTCATTATGTTTCACTTTTTCACTCCAAAAATGTCTATTATGGGTCTAAATCTAATATGGGGATATATAATTTTACATGCTGCTCACGGAGGTATGATGCATTTCCAAATGACCCACAAGATCATTTGGGTTGATCACCCCTGGTCTAAAGTCTTCTGATAATGATTGCCTCAAGCAATTAATTTTAAATTCAAATATTTTATCTTGGAAATTAAGACCGATAGAAAAAAAAAAAGGCAGAAAGAAAAAATTAGAACCTTATCGATTTTGAAAACAATACTCTACATTCACGGATAACTTAATTAGAAACCCTAAAATTCAAATACCACGATATCAAATCGCCTCCTAAACTAAATCATGAAAATGGAATACATTAAAAGGATAGAAGCTAACAGCAGTGCATAATATAGGTGAAAACTCATGTAATGTACAATATTTATGAAATGTCTGTAGTTCCAGTAATGTGGGCTTGAAATGTTCATCCATTTGCAGCATTCTTTAGTCGTAAGAAAACATTATGTTGAATGCCCCAAACGATTGTCCCAAATTGTAAAAGAAATTGAGAGACAATAAGAATCTAATGACAAAATTCTTGAGATCACGAAAGGTTTTCAGTTGTATAAAGGTGCAAATTGATGCTGCTGGTATAAAACAAAAATCTCACTGTTCTCTTCAGTATGAATAATCTCGTGTATATCTCTGGATAGTAAATAACTCGATAGTAAATTAATCAGATGACACATATTGATGACACAATATTTTAAGGGGAAAAAAACAAAAGAGCAACAAAGGAGAAGGGAGTTACATGCTTAATCGCGTAATATATTTGATGGCGGGCGAGGCTAGAGACAACTAATGATCAATCAATAATTGTGCTTGCTCTCATGCTGTTGTCATTATTTTTACGTACCTGCAAGCAGTTCACTATGTACCCTAAGGCATAAACTTATCACAGGCAGAAAACTGCTGTCGTAGGATTTGCATTTTAGGGCTCCTATGATATCAATGTATGTAGAAAATCTTTTTTATTCTAAACTGGTGACGTTCTAGACTTCCGCAATTGACGCTTTTTGATATTAAGCATAGTTTCGGAGAAATGGCTTCTAATTTCTATGATTTGCAGTTTGGAAGGCTGCAATCGATGTCAAATGATAATGCATGGACAATTTACGAAGATAGGTATTAATTCGAGCTTTCTTCATGCAGTCGTTATCGTGTTGTATTGAGACATTATCTCGTTGTTATTCTTCCCACCTAAGAAGTATGCCATTAATATCTCTAAAAAGTTGACGGTGAAATATCTAGGGTGAAATGCTGAATAATTTCTTTATGGCACAAGGAAGAAAAAACATTCGTATTGCTTGTTCAAAAAGCATGGTGGTCTTATAGAAATTTTACCATTAAAAATATATATTAGTTAGTACTCATAACAGCAATATTTGGTAGCACAGGTCGGATTTTTGACCGAAAGCGTTAATTAGAATAAAGTTTCAGGAGTCGATTTAACTCTCCAATCTCCTGACTCTATTATAAAAAATAATTTGTAATTTACCAAAATTCTAGAAATCAATGCTAAAATTAGATTTAAAAGGTACAATTCAGTTATATCTTTCAATAATAAAACCAATGCCAAAGACAGTAACTACTTTTAGTAACATACTAAGTAAGTGTTGAGACACTTTTCTCAGAAATGGGGCTTACAAAATGCTATCTTGGAAAACCAATGAAAGAAGATCTTGTTGAAGCTGTTCTACTTATTAAGAACAAAAAAAAAAATAATAATTTATTACAAATTTAGCAGCTATGTTCTTAAAATGTACAATTTTTGATAGTGCAGTTAACAGTACTATTTTATACTACAATTAACAGTATTATTCGATAATACAGTTAATAGTACTATTTTATAATACAATTAGCAATACTATTCAATAGGGCACAGTTAGCAGTACTATTTTATAATATAATTACAATTAGCAATACTATTCGATAGTACAATTAGCAGTACTATTAGCAGTACAATTAGATAGTATATTAAATTGGCAGAACAATTAGATAAAACATCTATCAGTATTATTAGATAGTATTATTGGTAGTATAATTATTAGTAAAACAACTATCAGTACTATTAGATAATATTATTGGAATACAATTAGATACTATTAGATAGTATTATTGCAATATAATTAAATATTACTATTTGCAGTGCAACTAAATAGAACTATTGACAGAATACTTTTGCAATGTTGTTCTATTGGCAGTACAGTTAGATAGTACTGTCGGAAGTACTTTTATCAAAAGTTTACTGTATTCATATTGAAATAACCATTAAAAAGCATTAACATATTTTGTGAGAATATTGTAGTTTTAACCTAATTTCATAAGAAAATTTTTGAACACAATTGTAAAACGAATAAAAAAAGATTAGATCAAGCGCTCTTTTTGTGTTTAAAGCATTTTCATGGCGTCATCTTTTATTTATTTTAAACATAAAACATACTTTGTTTAACTTAGAAAGTATTTTTTAATCTTGCAAAAGATTAAGCATCCAAATAAAACCAGGTCACCAAATAGACCTTTTTTTTTTTCGAATTTGAAAACAAAGCATCCCGAGAAAAAGTGATTCTTCTAAGTGAAATTCTTCTTGAAATATATGAAAAAAAAACCATGTCAAAGAAACAGCACACTTATAGTATAGTCTAAAACTTTAATCTGATAAATACTTGTTTACCTATTGAAGAGAGAGAGAGAGACACTGAACTTTCAATCGCAAGTTTTTACCATCTTAAGTTATGTCACTCACTCAGTACTGAAAGACTGATGGCGATGATAGCTCAGTACAAAGAAAACTAGTTCGTAGGAAACCTATTTATAAATCTTGAAAGTAAAAGTTAATTTTCACGTATGAGCTTTTTTTTTCCTGTTTTTTATTTATGTGGGTCGTTAAAAAATTATCAGAGGAATGATTATTGTAAAAATCTCTGTATGCTTTCTCTGCACTTAAAGTTGTTCTTAGTCTTAATCTTTATCTAATCTTCGCGGTCGTAAATTTTAACTGTAACACGGTTCTTGTGTTTTCCAGCGAACAAATGAATTTGGTTACATTACTTTTGAACTCTGATAGCTACTTCCGTGTTCCTCATTTAAACCATATATAATATATATTTTTTTTTTTACAGTTCGTGATACGTTATACACAGAATACTTTTCTTTGGGGTAAAGTAAACCTTTTTTATCTCACATTTTTAAAATGTTATTTATAAATCTTTTTAAAAGAACTGTCAGTGCTCCACACATGTCATAATATTAAATAAAGAAAAAAATATGTATTTCAGTTTTAAAAAAGGAAATGGTATCATCAGTGTAATAGCTGATAATTCTTTTGTTTGTTCATTTTCATAATTCTACAAGCATTACATGATCAGGCATTTCTCGAATATACTAATACATAATAGTTGAAATTTAATTCAAAATAAAATTAATTTCAAATGCAAAATTATGAATTTCAAAATTAATTAATCAATGTCTTAGATGATAAAAAAACATTAACAAATATTTTCTTATAATTTTTTTCTTTAATGGACGAAGCATATCTGTAAGTAATTTAGTCCGTTACCATTTATAATCTCATATAATCTATCTTGTTCCAGGTTTGTAAAAATTTAAATCATATTTTCCTCTAATTTTCATTTTTTTACATTATCTTTTCTGGGTATTTGAATTAAAAAATAACACGTATAACGTTCACAGATTTTTATGAAACAGTTAAACATTGATATTTATAAAATCAACTGTGTAACTTCCTCCTACACACTAACAAGAGTGCACCCCTGTGGGGTTCAGGAGTAAAGGTCAGTAGGCCTCGAAACTGTCACCTGAGAAGTACAGCGCATCTTGCTTTCCCGCTGAGAAACATTTAGTTTACACTCTCTCACCCCCGAGAAGAAATATATTTAACGCAATCCTGCGTATTAGTTGGCTTTCAGATTCTCACCCAGAGAAGTATATTTCGCGCATCCGCGCGCAGCCGAGTATAGCATTTTCTGTTTAGAAGTGGAATATTATAATCTATAATTATCTGGGGTTAAATATTGCATATCTCTAATTGTATGTGTGTGGTGTTTGTGCGTGTGTAAATAAAATTAGGAGTTATCCAACCTGTGCCTCAAATGTCTCAACAGAATTAGATCCAATTACAATCTGTTGCCCAACCTGCGTACAACAACTGTTATAATTTATTTATATTACTATTCACTGTATAATACGTTAATGTATTAATGCAATTAAGTGCTATAAGGAAATATTTGCTATAATTAACTGTATAATAGCATTGTAATACTTTGCTATAAAACGTTAAAAATTAAAATCTATTTAATGTAGGAAGAAATAATTAGAATTGTTGACATGCTTTTTTAACTACGCTCTATATAAAAGAAAACAATGGAATTAGAAAAAAAAAAACTTCTAAATATGGAACCAAAAAAAAATGTATCTTTAAATATCATTTTAAAAAGTACACACACTGCATAGTATATAGATATTCTTTCAAAAGCCATGGAGAATATCAATAAATAAGATAATAACACATTAATGAGGTTCTGATTAAACTTGAGCATAGAGTGGATTTACAAAAACTATTTAGTATACAATTGTCTATTTTTCCATTGCCCTTACTGGTGCTTCGAATTCTGGTACCACAGACTTCAGGTTCGAATCCTGGCAGGTGGCATGGATGCTTGTTAAGGATTCGGAATCCACATTAAACTTGCACCATAGAGTACCGTAAAAATGTACCCTAAAAATGACCGTAGAGCGACAAACCAAACCTTTGCCGTCAATTTTCTACAAAATCAGTATTTAAAGAATTAAACATAAATTCCTGATCCTGGATTTAAATTTAAATCATAAATACGGAAACAGGAAACAATGTAAACACGGAACTACAAGTTAAATGCCTAATTAATTAACCGATTTATTTAATACGGTTTTAAAGAAAAACAATATCAATTTTTAAATATACATATAAATTTCAAAACTGATTAATTTCGGTATATTTCTTATGTTAGTACTTAAAAATAATTTTTCTGAGCACATTTCTTTTAATGAAATTGAATTCTATTGTTCCTTTTTTGCTATGAAAATACGCCCTTAAAATTTTCTGAAGAAAATTTTGTATAAATCTGAGAGACAATTTAGTATAAATCCCAAAATCCAAAGAAATTGTATTTATTAAAATAAATTGAATTAACTTATCCACATTCTACTTGTTGAGAAAATCAATTATTTTTCTAAAGAGTGTTGTACAGTATGATCTCGAAAGCAATTAGAATTGTTTTATATCCTTCCAGGTTAATTAAACAAAAGACAGATATTGTATTCTGGATTTAATTAAATTATTTTATTGTTTTCTAAGTCGTAATACGTTGCCATGGATATCGGAGATCACTTGAGCGATATTTGTAATTAGTGTTTAAATTAAATGAGTTTGAACATTAAACAATCCCTGAAGTATTATCTAGTTTTCAAATTTGGATTGCCAATATTATGTATAATAAAGTTATTATTGAAGGATTTTACTCATCACCAATTAAAAAAAAAAAAATTTATTTGATATAGAATGTGATTTTAAACCTCAATACTGAAACAGGAACTTTAATTAGATATAAATTTATAATATAATTTTACCTCTTTTTTAATTTTCTTTTTCATAAAATGCAATCAATTTTTTATTAACCTATTGATGTAATTAATATATCATTCTATATTTTCTGTTGCACCATATTGATGAATCTCTTCTATACTTATTTATTGGGTTTTTTTTAAATTCGTGTTTACGTCATCTATTTACTTTTCCCAATTTTTTTTTCTCTGATATATTTTACTATTTCTAGAGTTTTTAAATTTAATTTTATAGAGTTATAAACTTCGTCTTATATGAAGCACGAGAATAATAATAAAAAAATTACTATGATTACATTAAATGTAATTGTGCCTGCTTTCTCGTGGTTTTTAAAATTCATAAGAACCTGAACTTTTACTAAAAACATAAGTTCATTAGATTTGTAGCAATACATTTTTTAAAGGAAGAAAATGTTTCCAACAACATTAGTAGAATATGGTAGTCCAAGAAAAGCTCTTCACCATTCAACAAAAGAGCAAGTTGAAGAAAAAGGGTAAAAGCGGCAAAAATCGTACCACTGAACACAGAAGAGCTAACGACTATGGGAAGCATAGACATATTAGATGTCCTATTACCCCCTATGATATCTGAAAAAAATGGCGAATATTGGTACCAATGTGTCAGCAGGACCTCGGCTACTTCTAGTGATTTGCTGCGTCTTCAAGAACAACTAGATGAAGAACTTCTCCGACAAGGTGCCCGTGAAATCGGTATTTGCCCAATCAGAAGTGAGCTGTATGACCAATGTTTTGAAGAACTCATTCGTCAAGAAGTTGTCGCCTGTCCAGAGAGAGGTCGCTTGTTGAGGATGGTCCATTTGGAGACAAAGTTATCGCTGGATGCAGCTGTCAGCTGCTACGAAAGTGCTTTGGCTTATGGGATACAAAAACGACTGATGTGCTGTAAGCAGGTGGCTCACTTGACAACAGAAACTGCTGATCTTCTAACGAAGTTATCCGAGTTCGAAGATATTCAGCAAGATCTCGAAAGGAAAGTGCCGATTTTGAAAGAGCAAGGGGAAGCTAGAGAAGCTGAGAAACAAGAGTATTTTGATAGTGAGGAAATGAAATTGAAATTGGAAAATGATTCTTTGATGAAGCAAATGCTGGAGTGCGTTGAGATTAGTATAGAACCAAGCAGAACTTAATTTCAAAAAAGAATGATGCATATAGTGCGTATGATTATGGATGGTTGTGCATTATGCTTTAGAATATATCTTTTCTTTCACTATTGCACTAATATATTTGAATAAATATAGAATATGTTTAGTGTTGCTTTTAATTATAAAAATATAATTTTACCACATTTTAAAACTATTTTTATAAAAAATCACCAATTTTAGCTCAACGTTATCAATTGTGATTCTTGAACTTCGAAATATGGAGGTACTATTGTTGGAGCATTATCTATCCTTAAGAAAATGCCATGGTAAAATCGTAGCATAGGTTTGGGGGATTTGGTCTCAAAAAACATTTTAGCCAAATTTCGCAATATATTTTTGTATGTATGTATGTATTATAATGTATAATCAATATTTTATTACAAGAAAAAGGTGCGATTGTAAGTGAAGTGACTTGTAAACAGAAGAAATGTCAAGTTTGGTGCCTTATCACTCAGTTGGCTCTACAAGAAAGTCGCCAAATCCCAACAAGCCCCTACTTTGCGATTTGGCCATTGTCATCACTAAGACTTTGTTAGAGAGATGCCAGAATAAATGCACAGAAACGCGCCAAGGATTTACTGGTATTGCATTATGATTAGCAATCCTTTGGCGATATTTTTGCATTTGGCATGTGATGGGGCATCTTCAGCGGAATGCATTCTAATCAAATTTATTATTGAAAGTAAAAAAAAAAAAAAAAAAATTCAGTGTACTTAAGTTCAACTTCAGTGTACACAACCTGTGATACTTTCACATTAATGCTTACATTAGCAACATACATTTTTTTTTTCAAAAATGGCATAGTATACCAAGCCAATGCGCTTTTTAAAAACATAGGGAGATGTGAACTAAAAATACAATTCAAATTGCGAAATGAATCAAAATCTAATTAAAAATTTCAGATAATAACCAGAACAAAATTTAACATTTAATTTTCCTCAATAGTTACTAAAATAATTTAAAAAGATAATAAACGTGTTATAAGAACATTCAAACACTTGGCGAAAAATATTTGTTTTCGTGTGAATTAGCCAACGAAGAGAAAAAAATTTTTCAAGCATATTTTGGCATTCCTATTCTTTTTTTAAAATCTGTAATTCTGCTTGTTCTAATTTTTTATAAGGAAATTTTTATTTTACTGTATATTTAAATTTAGAGGTTTTGATAGAAATAATACATTTTTGAATGGTTTTTTATTCGGCAACTTTTGTGGGGAAATTTTATCTATTTGTAAATAGTCTATATAATAAATCATTAATATTGCACCTATGTTGAAAATGCTAATTTTTTAAAAATTATTAAATATTGCAGATCATGGATTAATATTACCCATCTCTAAATGTGCATATTAAATGATATAATTATTTAAAATTCATTCGCTTAAAATAGTGATATTCCTTTGATATATAAAAGATTTAAAATTTTTAAATTTAAAACTTGATGAAACTTAAAAACATCCACGAAGTAAAGCCTTATTAACTCACAAAACATAGATAATACACATAAAAATAATTCATTGAAAATTCTTATAATATGCCAAAAATAATTCGCAAATTTTAAAACTAAAATGTATGCGGAAAATAAATATCTTGAAAATTTTTGTAATCTACCATTGTTCAAATTCATATGATAAAGTTATAAATAGCTTTACATTAAATGTTAAATTTAAATTATATGAATTAAACTTTGATAAGAAAATGATTTTATGATTTCGAAACAAAACCTTTCTATGCTGATCACCATTCATTTTCCTTCCATTATGCAATTTTTTACTTTGATCTACTATAATATTCCTACTTCCTTATCGTTATTTATAATTTTGATTCATTTTGCGATGTGTCAACAGTTTTATAAGACGCCATTCATCAAATTATCGATTTATCGATTTTTGTCAATAGATACATTGACCTATTATGGAAATTAGAGAGACAGAAAAAAAGACATTTCATATTTATACAATTACAATAGAAATTTTTAATATCTTAGCCTTATCAGGAAAGATAAAACAAATTATGTATATTCATAGTTTATTATCATGTGTGAACATGATGCTGTCCTGGTTAGGGGTCCGTGACGTTATCCGAAAATGAGGGTCAAGAAAATAAAACTCCATTTCAAATTTTGGCGGAAAATGGTATTTTGGGCCCCTAAACTCTTGAAATACTTCATGAATAACGTTAGTCTTAAGAAATTTTCTGGAGAATTTGGCTTTTGCTTGAAGTGTTTTGTAGTATGGTTTTGAAGCACTTTTCATGTTTCGGCTTTGGATTTTAAACATTTGTATATCCAATGGCTATAAGTACTCGTAGTGCGTTGATCCATTCCTTCTTCTTGAAATCTTTCATCGATTTTCACTTTTGGCATTTTCCGTGCCTATTGAGTTGTATAGTGCTTCTTGTTGTATTTGAAATACTTCATTCTTCATTTATGGTTGGAATTTCTAAACTTTGATATATTCTTTTGGGTATTTTATCTGGTAACGTTTCTGGTAAAATTTGGAACACTTCACTCTTCATTTATGCCTAGAATTTTCAAACTTTGATATAAATTTACTTGACTATTGAATTGATAACGGAATACTTCATTCTTCATTTACAACAAAAACTTTCAAACTTTCTTACATTCTTTTAGTTATTGAATGTAATAACGTTTCTTGTAGAATTAGGAATACTTCATTTACAACTGCATTTATCTTACTTTTGTATATTCTTTTAAGAACAATTCCTTCTTCATGAAGTTCTTGATCTATTCAATGTTGCTATATTCATGTGGCTATTTGAAGTTGGCCATTCTTATAGTATTTCAATCAATTGCTTCATATATCTCGTGCGTTTTTAAACATTGGTATATTCCTAAGTTTATTCATCCGTTCTCGAATGTTCACACATGTAAAGTTGAAGTTTGCGGAGTGATTTTATTTTTCATTGATTTATTTTTTATTAAAATTATTATAACTGAAAAAGATTAAAGAATTTAAATATTTATTTATTTAATCTAGGATGTCCGGATTTTTCAGGAAGGGAAGTCAATAAAGCGTAACCCCTTATGGAAGCTCAGTAAGTTACAGAAATAATAAAGACCAAATCTTAGTTAATCATAAGTTATCTGAAAAAGAGATTCCATAAATTAATTATTTATAAATAAATGTTACTATGCACTCAAGTATTGCACATAGGTAATGTACGAAAAAAATAAAAATTTCATTTCCGAAAAAATTACATGAAGATTTATTTGTTTATTTATTTTGTCAGCTAATTGATTACATCGTTTATGTCAACTTCAATATTTCCGATAAATATTTATTAAAGCTGATCTTAGAAAACCATTCGACAAATTCAGGCAGGATAAGCAAACTTAAAACTGATAACAAAAACCCCTGATTCATTGAATTACTAAATATTTAACAAAAAACAATTGGGCATAAGTTGGAAATGAGTATAAGTTTGAACATATACCATTTACTGGCTTGAAAGGGCTCAAGCCCTCCAGCCAGTAATTGATTGAACCGCATAAAATCTGCCCCAAAAAATGGCTTCAAAAATATTTTCACAAGATTCAGCAACATATGGGTAAAAAGAGATAGGCGAAATAAAAACAAAAATGTTTTGTGCGTAACAATTTTTTTCGTTTGAAAACAGTTGTCCGTGAAAGTACAAAGCTATCTTTCGATATATATAATTAATATTCGAATTCGTTTCTGCATTTTTTTTATCAACCTTCAAAAAAAAAAAAAACCTCGAATATCTGCTGTACATCGAATAGGCGTGTCAACCTCATGCGAATTCATGCCATCAAGATTTTATTCTAGGTCAATCAAATATGCCTCACCCTATAAATGAATGCTTTGTGGAATGTGCGAATCACATGTTTATTTTTTTAATAAAATGAACAAAATAAACAACAGTTTAACATTTTAACCTGAATTCCATCCAGAAACTGAACGGGTTTGGAAAGTCTTTATTTAGAAATGTACGCAAAAAAAAGAAATTTACGGAAAAAAAAAAAATTACTCTATTTCAATTGAATATTTAAATCCATTCATTTAGATATACCATAAAATATCATTTAGATATACCATAAGCCTCCTTCATTGCCCAGTGGCAGCTAGGTTGAGGTTGAAGTTGAATCTGGCGCATTGTTGTAGTCACTGCATTCAGAAAGGAAGAGACTCGCTGACAACTGTGTCATATAAAAGATCTCGTATCGATAGTCAGGTTACCAGGTGGGAATTTCCTAGGTTTTCTCATACGACATACTAATGCAAGGCAATTAATGCTTAAGGTCCTCCGAGGAGACGTCCTTTCCTGATCACCTGTCTGTGGATTGATCTTGAAATACTTAAGTAGTCCATAAGGCCCGCCGATGTTATACAAAAAATATGTGTACGACTAACGTGGAAGGAAGGCTGGGGTTCGAATCCGCTGGCGGCGTTGTTGTAGTCACTGCTATTGTGATAATGGGTATAAAACTCTTTGGCAAGCTGGCTGATGTGAATTGCCCGAGTTTTCGTCCGTAAAAACACCCCCACTAGGTGCATTTATCATTAAAATTCCTCCCCCTCTTTCCATCAATACCCATCAGTTGACTGTATGTGGTATACCTAAGACTTGCTGATAATCCACCTTCACCTTTCCATATTGTAGGAGGGCTACATAGTTCTTGTTTCAGTCTTATTGTGTAGAGAAAAATATATAAGAAGGACTTTTGCAGATCTACATGGCAGTCTTGTAATCATTAGTTTTTAATAGTTCTAATGCAGTAATAATATTAAATTTCTAATACGATACACTTCTTAATACGATTATTAATTCCTGTGAAATTTTGCTCTACCGAAGAAAAGAATTTATTGATTAAAAGACAGTTATTATTTAAATTATGGATCCCCCCCACCCCACAGACACAAAGGATTATTTTCCAGAATAATATTTATAAACAAAAATAATGAATTCAAAAATTAATGAAATATAATAAAAGCGCATCAAATATTAAATAACAAACCAATAAATTAAAGAACAATTCAAAAATATGTGGCGCATGCATGAATATTAATAAGTGTAAATTTTTAAAATAATAAGGAAATATCTAAAAAAAAAGAGAAGGTTTTCATATTTTTTAATGTTAATAATATGAACTTCAAAAATATATTATTGGTAATTTCCTTAATTTTTAATTTCACTCACTATTACATAATACTTTATTTAGTTATATCATCGTCATCATTGGGGAAAAGTTATAAGATCTACAAAATATAAAAGTAAATAATATTCATAGTTTTTAGAAAACTGTCGAATAACTTTTGATTTCACAAAAATCATATAATGTTTCTTATTTCTTAGGATCTATTTGGCATAAAAAAATCTCGTAACCTCAAGTTTTTAAATGAATAATTTGACATAAACTTAAATCGATTTCAATTCTTAAGAATTAATTTAATCGCTTGAAATATTTCACTAAAGTTGAAATGAATTAATTCAAAACAACAGCATTGAGACAATTCGGAGCAACAGAGCTTGAATTAATGTGTTCTTAGAAGTCAAACAATTAATGTTTAATATGCATGGCCACTTATGTTTTTTTTTAATCGCTGAAATAAAGCACTTCAACTAATTTGAAAAGATTCCCATTGTATAAATCGCAATATTGATTGTAGAGTTGAAAGCCCTTTAAAACTGCAAAAGGTATTGAAATGCAAATGTAGCTCTTAAAATGCAAATGAACTCGTAAATGCAAATGAACTCTTAAATGTTTATCATAAAATGTTTATCATAAAATTATAAAAAAGATTGTCTGCAAATTACATTTGCAGAAATGTATGCTTACAAAATGAATGTTGAATCTAAAATTATCTCCTAAAGGATGTTTTGTTTCACTGATAGACAATTAGGAAAAAGACCATTGTTTTATCATATCAATAATAAGTGAGTAGTTATAATAACAAGTATTCTACAATTTTTACTTCATTTACATTTTAGTCAGGACCTGAATGGCCGAGTGGCTAGCGCTCTGGCGCTCGGTACCACAGGTTTCGGGTTTTCGAGTCCCGGCGGTGCCATGGATGTTTGTAGTGGTTCGGAATCCACTTTAACTGTAGTCCCGGTCTAATAGGATCGTAGAGCATTGCGGGGGCATTGTTACTCCGCGTCCGTGGCTTATCTTCAAGTTACACGTGCCCCTGTGTAATGCAAAGTGAGTACGTCTCTGTGCAGCGCTTGCCTTAAGGCATCCAAGACCAAGCTGTCTAAGTGTCTGCCAGCTGCATTAGAAAGAAAAAAACATTTTTATCAAGTTCTTCTTCCAATTTATAATGCTGTTGCTATTATTATCGATTGCTAAGCACTTTCACTTCAGGTCATTCATTATTAAAATGGCAGATAATTAGCAGATTCAAAGTAATTCAGGATGCTTGTTATATTGCCCCTCCCTACAATAAGGAATGACCATCCCTGTAATATCTGGTGCCTTTAGTTGTCTGATGGCCTAATGGCTATCGCTCTGGCACTCGGTATCACAGGTATCGAGTTCGAATCCCAGCGGCGCCATAGATGTTTGTAGTGGTTCGAATCCACTTTAAGGCGTAGGTTCCGGTCTCATACGACGGTAGAGCGTCACAGAGCCCAATCAGACTTCTTCTTAACCACATCATTCCCAAACTGAAAAGGCACAGTGATGTGGTGTAGTATTAGTGGTGTCTTTAGTTTGTAAATTGTAACATGGACGCTCTCTTTGGCGAGGGTTCCCATACATATTATTAAAATGTATAGAAAATCAGTTTAAAGAAAACTTTTGCACTGGTAGGAGTGTTTACCGTTCCAAGTTTAAATTTTGATAAGTTAAATAAAGATTTTTTTTTTTTATTGTCTTGGTTATTTGTGAAAGAGAAGACATGTTGCATTCCGCAAGGGTGTCTAGAGATTCGAACTCTACATAATCCATCCCAAGTCCCCTTAATAGGAGACATTTATGATTATATGAGAGAAATAGGAATAAACAGGGGGAAAAATCATATTTTTATAAAGCGAAGATAATACGAAAATAAATATTTTATAGGAAAATAAAGAAAATATTAAAGACTCATAATTTAGGAATAATAATAGGGAAAATATATTTTTATAAATAGCGAGCATAGAAGAGAAAGAAATATTATGTAGGAAAATAAGCAATTTAGGGAAAAATCATAATGAAATAAAAGAGGGAGGGAGGATTAATAATAAAAAAATCATATTTTTATAAAGCAAAGAAAATACGGAAAGAAATATTTTATAGGAGAATAAAAAATAGGAAAAAGCATAATTTAGGAAAAATAGTTGGGGAAAATTATAATAATAATAAGAAAAGTAGGGAAAACATATTTTTATAAATAGCTCACATAATGTAGAAAGAAATATATAGAAAAATAAGGAAATTAAAGAAAAATCGTATTGAAATGATAATAGGGAAAAATCATCAAGAAATAGGAAAAAATAGAAAAGTTCCTAATTTAGAAATAACAGTGGGAGCAATCATAATAATAAGAAGAAAAATCGGGAAAAATTTAATTTTTTTATAAAAGTGAAAATTATACGGAAAAAAATATTTTATAGGAAAGTAAGAAAAATGCGAAAACATCGTAATTTAGGAAGGAATATAGCGAAAAATAAAAAGAAGAAAAAGAAAATAGGGAAAAACATGATAATAATGAGAAAAATAGGGGAAAAATAATAAAAAGAAGAAAAAGAAACTAGGGAAAATACATGATAATAATGAAAAAAAAAAAAATAATAAAAAGTGAAAAATAATAAAAAGAAGAAAAAGAAAATAGAGAAAAACTTGATAATAATGAGAATAATAGGGAAATAATAAAAAGAAGAAAAAGAAAATAGGGGAAAAAACATAATAATAATGTGAAAAATAAAGAAAAAATAACAAAAAAAGAAGAAAAAGAAAATAGAGAAAAAAATTTGATAATGAGAAAATAGGGGAAAATAATAAAAGAAGAAAAAAAAAAAAAATAGAGAAAACATAATAATGAGAAAAAATAGGGGAAAAGTAATAAAAGAAGAAAAAAGAAAATAGGGAAAAACATGATAATAATGAGAGAAGTATGGGGGAAAAATCATATAATAAGAAAATAGTAAAAAAATCATAATTTTTATTACATGTAGTTTAATAAAGAGTGAACCTTACTTCATAATATTTATTTATGACTAAATAATCTTTTTCTTTTTTTTTTTTTTTTTTCGCGTTCATTAGTTTTTTTGCAATGTGTTTCCTGTGAAGATATACTGAGTATGAAAAAAAAAAAAAAAGAAAGAAAGAAAAACACGTCGAAGCAAAAAACAACAAAGGCAGAACGAATTGAAGGAACCCATCTGACTTACCTTGGATGTCTTTTCCGATTCAAAAACGGAAGGAAATTTCTCTTCTTCCTGCCCAGCCATCATTTTTTCATTCTCGTATTCTTGGAAGTGGATATCGCGCCCTTTTTTATCGGAGGATACCTAAGTAAGAAGCATTGAGAACGTATTTCCTGGAGATACCTCCTCTCTCGCTCTCCTGTGTCTTTTCTTGCTGCAGTTTCGGCTTCGATTATTTCCATCAAAGGAACCTTTTTTCCTGCACAATTTTATTGCTCTTACTCAATATACACAAGATACTGTACATAAAAGAGAATAAATCTTTAAGGAAACTATAACCGTCGCAGGTTGGATGAAAGGAACCACATGTTTCAATATCTGAAATTATGCATTTTTTTTTTTTATTCAAGACAATAATAATTGCTTATTTCCCATTCATTATTTTTTTTACTGAAAACTGCAAAATAAAAACTGTGAATTTTAATGAAAAAAAAAAAGATAAAAATATGCTTGAAATTAATTTTATATTTTTGCTGGAAAAATGGCAACACTGTAAGGATTGTGTCGACGATTCTCACATTAATGTATAGATTGGATGGCACCAGGTTTTCTCCAATGCGATACTCAAATTTGGGATAGTTTATTTCACAAAGTAAAAAAAAACAGTAGTTTCACATCCCCTGATTTAGTTAAACGATAGTATCGCCCTCTGTGACGTAAGTGGTGCATTATGCAGCTCCTCCCACATTTCTATTCCTCTGCTGCCATGTTTTGAATGTTATTGTTCCTATATTCTACGATTGCTTATATTTGATATATATATATATATATATCACAGTCCAGTCACATTAATGTGACCACCACCTAATTTCGACGTCAACGTGAAATAACCAATCACAAAAGGCAGATGGCAGCACATTGCAGTGGAGTGTATATAGGAATTCCATTTAATATCACCGCATTCCACACTCCACTTAAAGCTAGAATATACAAGAGTGTATATTCTGTGACTGGACTGTGTATACATATAAAGTTAGATAAAGAATACGATTGATTGAGAAGAACAATTTGAAAGTAAATTATAAAGTAAAAGGTACTTAACTGTAACTGGACATGATCACAACAATCGAATTTCTCTGTGACCTATCAGAGTAAATATAACTAAAATATATTTTATTACTCACTGAAAGAGAAGAAGTTATCTTTTATGATTTGTCGACTTATGGTTACCATGGCATTAAATTCAAGAGTTGCTATGGCGACAATGCAGTCTATGAGAGCTATTTAAAAATTCTTCATTGTAGGTTATAAGTATGAGTATTCATTCGTCCCTTCCTCTTGTGAACTTAGTGTGGCTCCCTTTACTTGGTACTACACGGGTAAAGCTGGATCTACAAGATTTCCGGCCTAAAAATGGTGAACAACAAAAAGACAGGTGCCACTATATTAAATACATTTGCTTTCTGATGCCATAAACTGAGCTGTTTAATTTCGAAGCTTATGTTTAGTGAATAATACGTTTGGCTTTTAAATTAAAAAAAAAAAACCTTGGTTCAGTACCTCTCAGATTTTGGAATAAATAGTTCTGCAACAGATATTTTTCGATAAATAATATTTATATCTTATCCATAAGTAAACCGTGTGAGATTTGTTCGTTTGCATTTTCTAAAACTTCAAATCAGTAATCATTCCAGTCGTCCTATAATTCTATCACGTAAAAAAAACCATCCAAATGCTTCCTTTGTGCCATAACTATGCGGGTATTGCACTGAAAGGCTTTTAAAGCGCCTGTGAACAATTTTACTTCTTTGCCACCATTCCTTATATACCCCTCTCTTACACTTTCGTCATTGTGACGTACTATCCGCGTCATCTGGTGGTTTCCTGTAATTTGCATATTCTTCTTCAAGATGTGTGTGATAATTCTACAGGTGAAATTTTTATTTTAGAGTTCAATTTCTGTGTGATTCTGAATTATCCTTAATTTATGGACATGAGTGTACTACAAAGAACCATCCATTGCCGGAACTGAACCCGAAACCTGTGGCTCCGAGCGCCAGATAATAAGGGTTAGTGTATTACATTACTCACAGGATTTAGTATGAAATGGATCAGAGTTTCGTCGCAAAGATAACAGCTTTTTTAAATGTCAAAAAAAAAAAAAAAACCATTCCTACCAATACAAAACATTTTTAAATCTTTCAATCAATTTAACATTTTATTAGATTCCTTAAAAATAATATTTTTCATATAATTAGCCATTTCTACTAAATAAGCTATATTTTCATTACGAATTTATATTAAATAAGGCATTTTACTTTAATATCTTACTTAATTTGCATCGCATTACTTTTAATGGAATTATTTTTCACGGTTTTATGTATAAATATTTTTCAAGAATAAATAAATTACAATATTTTAATAAAATTTTATTTGCACCTATTCAGATAAAAAAAGAAAACATTTGGTTACAAAAGTTGGGGATAATATAAAGTAGAAACATAAACTGAAACCTTGAAAGACAATCATTTTAAGCAGTTGGAGAAAATTTTTTCAATAATAATTGTGAAAGTACTTTATGCTTCACATAGATGTCTATGTTATCACATATTTACAAAGATATACATGCCTGTAAAAATGAAATAAAATTTGTGATTCATATTAAAAAAAAAAGGAGAAAGGGCAAGTTTCTGTTTGAACAATGATTTTCAACCGGTGTTCTGTGAAAGAATCCGAAGGTGTGTCGTGAAAGTTTTTAAAGGTCATTAATTAAATTATTTTTAAACTTTTGAAAGTCTGCAAAGAGCGCACATTAATATTAAAACTTTTTAAATTGATAATATCATTGTTATAAAAATAAACATAAGCATAATAGACAGGAAATATATATATGCACAGATAAAAAGATATGTATTATGTTTATAAAACTGCAATTTTTTCTAGAGTAGACATGTCGTAGCCTTGATTAATAATAGCTGTCAAAAATTAAACTGTTCAAGTAATGTGTCTTAAATTATTATAAAAATAAAAAAAATAATAATGCTTTGTTTTCATTGCAAATAACAACTCATTGTTTTATTTGCGCTAATCAATAAATCATAAAATGTATACTTATGTCTTTTTTCTTCTTACTTCAATTGTGCTGCAAATACTTGCTTCTAACTTTGCTTTAGATTTAGGATTTGCTTTGTCAATTTAGCTTTTAATATTCCTACAAATGTTCCTAAAAATCTGTCCCAAATTATCAGTACATTATGAACTGACATAGAGTCCTCGAAGTGGTGATTACACTGAAGTAATTACATTACATCTTTAAAGATTCATAGGCATGATGAAATGGGAAATGCTTTTGCATTGGAAATTGTTTCTACCAGCTGCAACATTGCACAAACTTATCCAACTCTTGTTCCATTTAGGCTTATCCGTAGAATATCTTTCGAGAATCTACCTTTGTTTGATTTCTTCAGAATTTTTGGACCTCATAGCCTTGATTAGACTAGCAAAAAGGGAACCCCACAAGTGCTCCTAGGGTTTCTATTCCAAAATT